>APFE030525401.1:205073-254838 GCA_000404065.3 Pinus taeda
GCTTTGTACTTGTTTTTGTAGACCCACTTGCAGCCAATTGGTTTGGTTCCGAATGGAGGATCAACCAGCATCCAAGTGCCGTTCTTTATGAGGGCATCATACTCCTTTTGCATTGCTTCTTTCCATGCATCATGAGAAGCAGCTTCTTTAAAGGAAGTTGGTTCAAAATCTGTAGACAAGTTCAATTCACAATCATAAGAAACATCCATATCAATAGGTGACTTAGAGTCATCTACATCACCTCCATTTTGTCGATTTGCATTTCTGGTTCCTGTTTTTCCAATTTCATCAGGATGAACACTTTCAAGTGTCTTTGTCAGCCACTTTGGGGGACCTTTCTGAGATGGTCCAGGCTGCTCTATTGATTGAGTTGGGAGTGTATCAAGATTGAGTCTCCCAATTCTATCAATTACATCACTTAAAGCATCATCCGTTGTTGGAGTTTCAGACGGGGGAGAGTATTCTTCAGAAGAAGATTCCACATGTTGATCTAGTATAGGAATCCCACCTTCAAGATGTGGAATCTGATTTTCAAATTCTTGAAATAATTTCGTTTTTGCGAATCTATCCAAGCGATCAAGTTGCCGCTCAACAACATTGTCAGATTTGGATGATTCAAGAAAAATTACATCTCTAGATATAACAAACTTTTTTATTTTCTTCATCGTAGAGGCGGTATGCTTTGGAGGTATTTGAATACCCCAGGAAAATACACTTACGACTTCTAGCACCAAGTTTGTTTCTATGTACCTTTGGTATCAAAGCATAACAAGTGGAACCAAAAATCCTGAGATGTTTGACCGAAGGAACATGTCCATTCCACAATTCATAAGGAGTCCTGTTTCTTATAGCACTAGATGGACATCTATTCTTTATATATGCAACACATAGAACAGCATCAGCCCAAAACATTATCTTTACATTTTTGAAAAAAAGCATGGATCGTACCATATTCAAAATTGTTCTATTCATTCTTTCAGCTACACCATTTTGTTGGGGATTATAAGGCACAGTTGTTTGATGTTTAATCCCATGTTGACGAAGATATTGTTCAAATTCATTTGATGTATATTCTTTTCCATTATCAGTGCGAAAAGACCCAATATGAGATTGTGCATCATTTTCAATCCATTTATGAAAATTCTTGAATGTTAGGAAAGCATCATATTTGTTCTTCAATAAATAAACCCAACACATTCTGGTGTAGTCATCAATAAATGTCATGATATATGTATTTCCATTTGCAGAAGGAACAGGCATCGGACCACACAAATCTGAATGAATAAGTTCAAGCTCCTATGTGCTCTTGAATGTGAGTCATGAAAGGACTGTTTGCTATGCTTTCCTAGAATGCAAAGCATCGCATTGCTTAAGTTTTCTAGAAATTGTAGCCAACCCAGCCACACCATTTTTCTTCAATAAACGGAGACTGTCATAGTTTAAATGTCCAAATCTAGCATGCCATAATAAACTTGATGGAAGTGTACCTTCTTCATGATGAGTAATATATGAGAAATGTTGTTTATGGGCAGATGTTCCTTGCAGTTTGAGAAGTCTTTCTTCTTCTATTCCCCTCATGACAAATGAGTGATCAGATGATTTTCTCACCTCAAGCTTGCCATCAAACATATGAATGGAGTGACCTTGCTGGCGGATGTGGACCAAGGACAACAAGTTTCTCTTGAGCTGTGGGAGATATAAAGCATGATCAAGAAGAAATTCTGGGAGACCAGGCAGTTTAAGCCTGATTGTGCCAAGCCCTGATGGCTTGATTTTTGACTGATCTGCAAAGTAAACTACTCCATCAACATTGTCAGTGAAATCCTCAAAAAAGTCTTTTCTATGAGTCATGTGACAGGTTGCTCCTGAATCAAGCAGCCAGTCATTTTTCTAGGAAGCAAGTGAAGTGTTAAACAAATCTTCATTTACTCCAATGTTACATTGTGCCTCAATATAGTGAGCGGATTCAGGTGCTTTACCTCTGTCTGTATCATCATTTTTACCTTTCTGTTGGTTTCTTCTCTGCTCAATTTTGTCCCATGTTAGCTTGCATGTAGAGGCATCATGTAATCCATTTCTTTTGCAGCGAATACAATGTAAATCTGCCTTTTCTCCTTGAGAATGTCTGCCCCCCCTGCCTCTGAAGTATCTTCCTCTTCCTCTTCGTCCACCTCTTCCTCTTGTAGAATCTTGAGCAGGATATTTTTCTTTATTAGCCATGCATACAGTCTCTTCAGAAGATTCAGGCACTGTCTTCTTTCCAAAGGCTTTTTCCCTTTCAGCAAACTTTTTCACAAGAGATTCAAAGGTTATATCCTTAAGATTTCCATTTGCTTGCAAAGACTCAAGATAATTGGAGTATGTAGGATATAGTGCCTTGAGGAAAGCAATAAGAGATATATCAAGCTTAACTTTAGTGGAATCGATATCATGCACTATAGATTTTATTTCAGATGCAAGAGCAAGAGGGTCATTATTTTGCAGTTCAAGAGTGAAGAGTTTGATCATAAGTTGCACAACTTCAAGTGCAAAATGTGAGTCATAGAGCTCTTTCAGTTTTTGTAAAGCTTCAAAGGAAGTTGTACATGTTTTAAGGTGACGACTCACCTCCTTATTTACAGATGCTGCTATTAGTGCATATGCTTTGCTGTTCTTGTTTTCCCAGATGGCAAGCTCTTTGTTTGATGTGGGCTTTTCTGGGTCATTGTCTCCTTCTCCGACACACACTCCTTTCCACAGCTCATTGAAAATGAGGGTGTGCTGTACCATCCGAGACCAGTCAGAATAGTTCTCCTTGCCAGTGAGAACTATTCCTATCATAGAGATGATTGAATGCATTTTGTAAAGGTTACTTCTGCTGAAAAAACTTCTGCTGATATATACTTCTGAAAACAATACTCTTAAAAAAAACTTCTGCTGCTTTGAAAAAAAATGATTTTGATATGGAGAATTACTGTGTATATCTCTGCTTTAAAAAAGAGTATGGAGAAAAAATCATTTAAAACCCTGCTTTATATCACCATTTCTACACTTCAAAACTCTGCTTTAAATCACCATATATATATCTCAGCTCATGTCATTTAAAATTCTGCTATCTCCATATATATCTCAGCTCATATATATCAAAAAAAAAATTAAAATTCTGCTATCTCCATATATTTCTGCAAAAGAGCGTTTCACTGTAATATATAACCCCAATATTCAAAGTTCTGCTACTGGAAAAGAGCGCTTCACCAATATTGAAAGTTCTGCTATATGTATCACAGGACTTCATATAGTGGTCATGAATGCAAATAAAATGAAATCAATCTTCTTAATAATCTTCAACAATCTTCACACCATCAATTCTCACACAATCACTGTATTATACGTTTTACAAATGGGTGTCTTTCTTCAGCAATCTTCAGACCATCGATTTCAAAAAAACTGTTTTATTACACCATCGATTTTTTTTTTTTTAAATTGTTTTCATCACAATCGATTTAAAAAAAAACATGTTTACATCACCATCGATTTTCTTTTAATTAAAACACTGTTTTATATCACCAACGACCAGCACCCTCCAGCACAATGGCAATTCCAGACTCGGCAAACGTATCAGGCACAATGGCAATTCCAGACAGTGGAACAATCCACGCTCACCGCACCTGCACCGTTGGATAACTCCAGAACCGGCAAACGCACCAGCACCAGCAAGCACGTAGGAAAGGCGAGGATTCAAAAAAAAATCAAGGCGGTGCTAGTTCAAACTTTTCCTCTCGGCCACACCAAGACCAGTACTCGGTGTTCAATGGCGGCGTCACCGTGACCACAGTTTGCTACAAGCGGCACACACGTCTCGACAAACACAGACCTAGGGTTCCTCACATGCATAAAGAATGGTTGGGTTCCTCACAGGCCGGTGCGAGAACCTCTCAGGCGGATATAAACAGTCAATAACATGCAGACGGGAGCCTCTCTAATGAAAAATTGTGCAAACGGTTCTTCGACTTTAACCATTAAAAAAAAGGCAGTGCGTTACCTCTTGGATTGGTAATGTAAGAGGGACAGCGGCGTTACGTCTTCAGATTGTCAGAAGAAACCCAACAGGTATGCAGCCTTCAATCATACGTTTCAATGAAGGCAGCGGCAGGAAGGCAGTCTACAGTCTTCAGTTATGTCAGAGACTGAGCAGTCAGGAGTTACAATTATTCTGGGACCTGTGCTCTGATACCATGTCAGGCCAGGGTAACTCCAGGCTTAATAAGTGAGAGAAAACTGATATACATATTCATTAGGTAACCTATATTTATATATACAAATGAGACGGATCAGTTCATCTTCTGGATGACTGTCCAGTTCACCCATCCGTTTCGGATTAGGTGTCAATAGTATTTCAACCCTTTTTCATTGAATTTTGGTAAAAAATTGAGGTTAGATGACTCTTGAGTCGCCTCTCAGAAATCAGCACAGGCTTGGTCAGAGGACAGTGCTTTGCAAAGCACCCTTGAGTGAGAGACAGTGCACTGCAACGCAGTTAGGCCCTCTTTTACCTGTGGTAATCAACCTTAGGTCAAATTCACACCTTTGGAAAGTGTTTTTGCCAACTTTTCTCTATTTGTTTGCTTTCTGATTGATTAATGAATGTCATGTCTCAGAGAAAAAAAAATTATCTCCTTTGCCAGCCCTACTTTGATTTGATTGATTAATGTTTCTTTAATGTTTTCTTTGTCATTATCAGTCTATAGTCAAAGTTAGAATATATTTGATTAATCTTCATTTGAAAGAAAGTGTCGTAAAGTCTTTTCTTCCTTTGAATTAGAACTGTCGTAAAAGTCTTTGTTCTTATGAAAGATTGATTGATTGTGTGTGCATGTTTCCTTTTTATTCATCATAACATTAAGGAATTAGAAAAGAAAAACTTGCATCGTTCATATTGTATTTTTTGAATGCTTGAAAGGAATAGCTATGGAAATTTCATTAGATGTGCTCTTTGCTCTTTGTCAAAAATCTAATTTCTCTATCCCTACTAGCTAAGGATTTTCATTGTTAAATTGAATGAAAATAATGCTTATCATATTAGTTGCATTTTAGGAATTGCAAACATACATCACATGGTGAACCTTGAAAGGAAAATTCTAAAGAATGTCAAATTAAAATCTATCTGAATTCACCTAATGGGGCATTGTCACCTAACGAAAAACTTTTAGAGGTCTAGGCTAGAGACGTGTTTCGGCGTTGTGCAAAGCAGTTGTTGCTAATTTGTCTGCAATACATCCTGAGTGTGATACCTTATTCCACATACGTGAGTATATCATAGCTCGTCCATGTACCTTCGGGTATATAGGGCGGTGTTACAATATGTAAAGTATATGGGAATGCTCTCACTGTGCGGTTTTGCATTAGACAACACTTATACAAATTGAGCCTCCACGTACTTTCACATAAATATGGGAGGAAAACACTAGGTTTCTATCCATCCTTAGGTAACCGAGTCGATCACCTTGTACACTGTGATACGCCAAACATAACATTCAGGTTGCCTACCCATACTTCTTGGTTCACTAGGAGGTATTCTACAGTTCACAATTGCTTGGTAAACCTTTTGCCTAGATTATCCCTCTTTTGTTTTGTTATATTACTTTGATTAAAATAAAATTAATTGACCGCGGATAACATCCTCCACGCTCGCACCTTAGTTGATCTTAGGTTGAAACATATGGCGACAAATCTGGAGTCCACCGATCAAGGAATTCCTTTTGATGGGAATCCTAGTCCTTTTCTCGTTTTGGAAATATTGGTGCTCCACATATGGCTACATTATCCCTTCCGGGATTTACCATTGGCTTGTCAGTATGGTTTTTTTCAACCTCCTTGGTTCAAAATGTCATGATTTCTCCGCAATCAAGTACACCTCCAACTGGACAAAGTCAACCTCCAATTGATCCTAAAGTTGACCCTTTGCCTTCTTCCTTGGTTGTTTCTTCCTCCCCTTCTTTCTATTCACATGGTGAAAATATTGGTACTGGTAACCAGGTAGCTAAGAAGAAGAAGAAAGGGAAGAAGAAGAAGAAGAAGCAAATTCAGCAGAGGAGCAACCAAGAAACCATTACTTTGAATGCAACATCTGATGAGAAATCATCCATCAAGCCTCACAAATTTAGATATCCATGCAAACTTTGTGCGGGAGACCATCTTCTTCGAAATTGTCCTGATATTCCTCAGATCTTAAAAGAATGGTCTTCTCGTTTGCATCATCCTGTGTCATCAACTTTAGGAGATCATGTTGGTGACACACCATCAACTAGTGGTAGTAAAGTTCATGGAAAAAGGGGTAAAGTTAAGTTTCGTTGTAGGTTATGTGAAGGGTTTCACCCCATTCACATTTGTCCCTATTTGGATGAATCCAAAAAAGGGTTGGATAACCATCCTCCTTCACCGCAGCAACCTCCATCTGGTTACAAGAAACTCTCCCTAAATCCTTCACTAGTTGATGAATTGACTGACCAAAATCAACTGTCAGTCAAACCCACTCTCTCTGAAAGTGAATCCAATGAGACTATACCCGACCCAAATTAGCAGGTCCAGGAAACAGTTGACCCAATTTCACCTTCAGTTAATCGTACATTTCTTGAAGAGAGTGAATATGATACCACTCAATTTTTTTTTGTTTCTTCAAATTCTAATGAGCTTGGGGGCAGTCCTCTTGTTCCATCAAGATAGGAGGAAAATCCTCCTGCTCTCGTAACTCAAGGGGTTAATTTTCTTGTTTCTACGGTACCCCCTCCAAGTAATCTAGTCACTTCCTTTGATTGGAATCGACTGGCAGGATTCCGTCTTCCTTCTTATGTGCCTTTCTAGATCATAGTACAAGTTTGTAATATGATTGTATTGGGCACTATTATAGATGAAGGTGCATCTGTGAGTATCCTTTCCTCAACTGCTTGGCAAGCGCTTGGTTCGCCACCACTTGTGCCTGTTACACAGAATTTGTTGGCATTTAACAGAAGAACCAATCAACCATTAGGCATCCTTCCTCAATTACCTATTACTTTGGGAGGAAAAATTGTTTATCTGAACGTGATGGTAGTCCCAGGCCCTTTAGATTACAATTTGCTTCTAGGGCGCGACTATGTTTATGAAATGGAAACTATTGTTTCCACACTCTTTCGAATGATATGTTTCCTGCATGAAGGAAAAATTGTCATCATTGACCAGCTTTCATTTCCCGGTCCAAATATGGCTTCCAGTCAACCATCTTCCCTAAATGGTCCTTTTCTACCAATGGTATCATCCCCGCCACAGGTTAATTATGTGGAAACTAGTTCCATGCCTACATCAACTAACGATCAATTCAGTTATGTTGTACATCATGTATTGGGGGCATTGGAACTAGATCCTTCCTTCATGACCTCTTATGAGTTGTGATCAAAGGGTCTATCAGGAAAGTTCAGTGTCTCCTGTCAACCTCGTTAAAAAATAAAACCAAGGATATGAGGATAGTTCTTTTACTGTGTCAACCTCGTTAAAAAATGAAACAGGCCCATGAGGACAGTTCCTAGTCTTGTGTCAACCTCGTTAAAAATGAAACCAAGGAGTGCGAGGACAGTTCCTCGTCTTGTGTCAACCTTGTTAAAAATGAAACCAAGGATATGAGGATAGTTCTTTACTATTTCAACCTCGTTAAATAATGAAACAGGCCCAAGAGGACAGTTCTTGGTCTTGTGTCAACCTCATTAAAAAATGAAGCCAAGGAGTACGAGGACAGTTCCTGGTCTTGTGTCAAGTTAATTTTCCTTGTAGGTTATGTGAATGGAATCACCCCATTCACCTTTGTCTCTATCTGGACGAAGCCAAAAAGGTGTTGGATAACCGTCCTGCTTCACCATAGCGACTTCCATCTAGTTATAGGAGACTCTCCCTTTCATCATGCTAGGGGCATTTAAACCAATCTCAAGCATAGTTTTTTTTTTGTTTTAAGCTTGTGTAAAAATGGAATTGAATCCAAGCGTAGTTGTTCATTTCAAGCTTGTGTAAACATGAAATGGAATCCAAGCATAGTTCCATGTGGTTCAATCTTGTGTAACAATGAACCCATTTCCATTTTAACCCTCGTGATTGCCATTCTATCAGCCTCTTTCTTCAGATGAGCCTTAGTTGTTTTCATCCCATCACCACCATCTCTTTGGCTGATCATACGCTTTCACTTGGTTGTTTACCCTTTTTGAGGAACAATTGCGATGAGTGGTCTTATTAGCCTCTTCACATAAATCAACATGTTTTGAGAAGTTCCAACATCACCAGAACTAGTTTCTATCCTAGACAACACTCGTTCCTCGAAGTTGAGTCCTCTTTAAGCTCTTTTCAGACTCTCTAAATATGAAAAGATTATCGAGTGCTTGTCCTTTCCAGATCGTTAATGGATTGGAAATGATATCTCTCTTGTATTATTTTATGCTTTTTTTGGCTTGAGAGATTAATTTACAAAAAATAACTTGTGGAGTTTTCTTTTTGTCCCTTTTCAAAATCTGTAAACATGAAAAGGACCGAGTGATCTTTGTCATTAAACTCGTTAAAACATCAAATATCGACAAACTTGTCCATCTAGACAAGACCGAGTTTCACCTTTGCTAGACTCATTAAAACATAAAATAGTGATGGATTAACCTGAAGGGTGAAATTATACAACAAGCATATGTTATCCTCCTCAAGCTTGATAAAAATAAAGAGGTACTGGTCAGCAATGACTGCGGAAAATGGAAAAAGGGGAAAACCACTTTATGGTAGCAGGTTGCTCTTGAACATGACACTTTTCCTCCATCACCATGACTATTTGGGTTGGGTTATTAGCTTGATGATTATCACACCATTGGTATATCATACCATCCATTGCTTTGTTTTGGTTCAATGCTACCATTTCACTTTAGTGTCGCTGACATGTTCAAGAGAAATCATTCAGTCAAAATCCATCTTTTGCAATACCATAAACCTTCATTTTTATGATCATCATTCCTGAACTTTGTGTCGTCAGTCAAACTCCATCTCTAAAATCACTACATTTATTTTGTGTCGTTGATGTGGGATACATCAAGGCCCTCCTGCAATGATTGGCTTCTTGTCGACATCAACTCATTATCCAAGAAGTTGACTTAGAAAGACCCATTCAGTACCTTGAGGCTTGCATGGATCCATGGCAGGTTTCTCACTTTCGGTGATAGGCATACATCAATGGCCTTCGACCAAAAGACTTTTTATGGTTTTCGACATCAAATCATCCATTCACACCATGCAGAATGTACTGAATTACCTTGAGGATCATTATCACTATCAGTGATTTCTCTCACATTTGTTAATAGCTTACATCATTGGCTGGTAATCAGATGGTGTCTTCCTATGTTCGACTTCAAATCAGATATTCACATGGTGAGACTCGTACTTGAACGAATGGTTGAATGAGATTGAAGACCCCAGATCTAGTTTCATCCATCCGAGCTGCAATATTAGGAGTACTAAATCATATGTACAATGGATTTACATTGATAGTCATTCCGATCATGGGTCTATATCTGTAGACGAGTGTTTGTAAAATCAAATACCATGATATATGTATTGTAATTTATGCAGGTCACCTTCCACTTCGATACCTCCTCATCACATCATAAAGCATTTCATTTGACATTGGAATTTTTCCGACTTCATGCTTTAGGAGGCAACTATTACAGATCCATTTGAGCACATCAAATCCCAACATTCAGATCAGTGATTTAGGACTCATCAAATCTTAAAATTAGTTGTTTCATGCCCTAAACAAGTCAACCCTTTGAATGCCTCCTTCCCAGACAATGTCATGACTTGAAGACATCCAAGAATTGCCTCTAGAGGGACCAACGCAGGTAAGCCCTTATGAAGATGTGCTGCAGAGTAGCTATGTCCACTGCCAGGGTGCTCTGTAGAGCACTTAGGCTTCCTTTCACCTACGCTAAGTGAGAATGAGCGAAATTCACATAGGGTTTGGGGAATATTCTTATCTTTTGGATTCATCTAGAAGTTTCCATGTCTTATCAACTCTTATGAGCTCAAAAATGGATGAGGAATGAGTTAAGGATCATCCTATCCTCTCATCCCTTCCTCCATGGAACTAATTCTAAGTATGGAAGGCCATTCAATGTCACCATTAATGACAAAACCTCCTTCATCTTCCTATAAATTGACCACTCATCTAAGTGATCAGGGGGTTGTATTATGTTCAATTGTAAGGAGATAATGCTACTATGAGACTTGACTTTGGAGCAAATGATGTGATGCCACAAGATTGTCTTTCTTTTGATGTGATGTGGATGGGATCCAAGCTGGAGGAATGACTTTGAATCAGATAATGGTGGTTTTAATTCCTTATTATATCTAATAAATTGTTTGAACCTTTTTCCATATGTTGTATTCTTTCATAATGCTTATATGTATGAATTGCTTCTGATTCCTTTCATTTATATTCAATGCATCGTATGCTTTGATCAGTTTTCATTTTCTATTGTGTTGTCAGGGTACTTTTCAAGTGGATTAAGTATGGAAGGAGCATTGGAATCGATACAAGGTAGACGAGAGGAAAGCGGAACTACAAGTAGGCCTTCTATCCTCTCTTCTTATCTATTTCTTATAGGGAAAGTCTAAAACACTTTAAACTATTGTTCTAGGCACAACTACTTGTCTAGTGAATTAGTATTTATCCATAGATGCTAAATTCTCCAAAACGGTAATGTGGGAGAGCATGGACACACATCTATTCAACCGTCACATCCTTCCGACATCGCTCCTTCTTATTTTCGCGCAAGATTGGTTGGGAATCCCATGGGTTATCACATTTATTCCATACCTCAACCTCTGTCCTCATATTCTAATCATCCTCTAAGTTGCATTGTCTTTTGTTCTTCCATTCCGAACCCTACACTTGTTTTGAATGAGGATCGATCTATCGATGGAGTTGTTATTGCATAACCAACATGCGTTGTCATTCACGAAGAGTATGACTGGGAGCTTGAACATCCATCAGAAGTAGAGGACCATCTCTGTCTTTCCGTACCTCCATTTTTTCCTAACCTCCTTGGTGATCCTACCATCCCAGATTTTTCAAGTGTATCTCCATCCACGGACGCACCCATTGTTGATCATTAGCAGGACATGCCAAATGTCAATCCATCATTTGAAAATGAAGAGGACGAATCATTATTTGACCATCCACTTGATTTTTCATCAATATTTTTGGGAAATGTAGAGGATGAAAAATTTTGCTTCTCATCTATCCCTCTGTGTGATTCATCAAATCATGAGGATGCTGACCAACATCCTGAGTTTTCTGATCTTGGTTGTCATGATCTCTTTACCTCATCTGATCATGATGTTGATTCACTTATTGTTAATCTGTCTAAACCACTAGTTTGCGATGATCCATGTGTCAACGAAGTCAAAACCTTGTAGACTGTCGAGGCACTTCAGCCTGAGCTGATGGTTATGTCAGGCCCTCTCTATCCTGAGGTTGGTTTCACTTCTGATCAAAAAATTGTTCAAACATGAAAGGTTCCTCATCACTCTTTAGTATGCAATGAATATCAATATAACACTCAGATTTCACTTCCTCCACTCAAACTACACAATCCCATCGCTCATGCATTGGAGGAATATTACTCAACAAGCACACTTGCGCAACGTAAGTGGTCTACCTTCCTCACCTATGTTTTCATGTCACAGTCAAGAGTATCTGTGTGCTTAACATCTACATGTAGTGTCACATAGCATCATGGTATGTCCACGGAATGCATGTCATGCTCTTTCACTCAATTTTGTTCTGTGGATGCTTGTAAGCTCAGAGTGTGTCTATCTTCATTGTTGTATCTTTCACATCTGGGGGTTTGCACAGCTACTTTGTTTGTGAACCATGCCTTCACCGACATGGGTAAACCAATGCGCCGGTGGCTGCATTGGAAGTATCACTTCACATGAGACGACCCATGCACTGTTAGCTTAGGAGTAGGAGTATTATTTGCTTTGAGTTTTTTGCTTACATGCATGTTTGCTTCTTTATTTGTGTGTTTGTTTCCTTTCTTGTTTGTTTTCTCATTCTATTTTCTTATGCATTTGCTTATGCTTCTTGCTTTGTTTTTTGGTTTGTTTGCTTGTTTATGTGCGTAGGTTAGTTCGCATGGACCATGTGTGAAACTTGAAATAGGTTGGGTAAAGTACAAGAGGACTTGTACATCCATCAACATTTGGTTATTTGTTGTCCGCTCTCTTATGTAAGAACTTATTTTCTTCAGTCCATGACACATCAATGGAAAATATGTACTGTTCAAAGTGAACCTTGGTGAAAACACAATGCTTGCGCACTAACTAGTATCACCTACTCTAGTCAGTTGTTTTTGGGTTAATCCTTGTCAACTCAGTCAAGTAGAGTAAGGTGAGGGGGGGAATCTTAACAAGCATGTCAAAGGTATATATAAACTAATTCTCTAAAGGAAAAACATATTCTTCTCTCAATAAGTCAGGATCCCCCTTCCACCTCTAAAATGAATAAGTGCTATGCACAGTTATGAAAACAAAAAATGAAAAAAATGAAAAGTAAAAAATTTCAAAATAAAAAATGAATAAGGAGAAATAAGAGAAAGGATTCCTATTCATAGATGTGATGCAAGTATCTCCAGCAGGGTATTGACCATGCTCGCTAGTAGTGGAGTGATGATTTTGTTCCTGCGTGACTCCGTCGGGGTACTGTCCAGGCTTGTTGGCAGCGGAGAAACACCAGAGATGAAACTAAAACTCTAATGACTATACTACTTGTGCACCAATATACCCCTCATCCCCAATCGAAACAACTTTGTTGGTTTGGCTTAGAATGTGTGTTGATCAACCAACGGCTTGGCAGATGCTACATCTTACAATCAAGCAAGTGTGGAAAACAAGACAACCAGAGAATTGAACAATACTTCCAAAGGTTAGACTTTCTTTTCATGAACAAGGTCCATTCAGAGAGCTAGAGTTCTACTAGTGTGTCGCCAAGTGATGTAGTGGCTACAACCACCCTCCAAAATTTTTCCTTGGCTTCATTTTGGAGCCTCCCTACCGACCATCCTCAGTAGAATGTCTTGCACTTTCAAGCACATCAGCTGAAGTTGTTTCATAGGGTCTTTCCAGACTGTGCATGCAAGTTTGTATCACCCCCTTCATAGGTTGCTTTCCAGACTTAGTGTTAGTTGTTGGTTCAGTAGATTCCTCTAGGAATTGCGCAATTTTGGAGAGGAACCAGCCTTCCCTCCAGAAATTCTGCAAACCCAACTAGGCTCCAGAATTGTGCAATTCTTCCTGACAATCTCCCTCTCAAAAATTGCGCAATTCATCGCAGGACCGTTGCTCAGCCCAAAAATTGCACAATTTCGGGTAGCAGTCCCCTGTTGTTCCCAGAAATTATGCAATCCCTATAAGACATCCAGCCCAGTAGCTAGCATAAATTGTGCAAACCCATCCAAGAAGTCTGTTGGGCTCATAAATTGTGCAATACAGTTAGACAAGCTTCCTTGAGAAAATTGTGAGGTATGACCCAAGATAACTGCTTAGCTCAGAAATTGTGAGATGCAATCAGACAAGCTTCCTTGAGAAAATTGTGAGGTCTAACCCAGGACAGCCACTCAGCTCAAAAATTGTGAGATATAATCAGACGTGCTTCCTTGAGAAAATTGCGAGGTCTGACTAGGATAGTTGTTCAGCCCAAAAATTGCGCAATCCTGGGAGACAATCACCTGTTCCTCCCAGAAATTATGAACTCCCTCTAGGAAAACCATCTCTGCTCAGCCTAGAAGCTACATATATTTTCATCCCAGGCTCAAAAATCGATGCATGTGCCTTCAGGTTGACCTATTCCCTCCAGGACTAAGCAAAATTGATTTGCATGCATGGACTGCTTCTCCCAAGGCAGCGTGCAAAGGCATCCCTTAATTCAGGGATCTATTTTTAGCAATTGGAGGTTACATGCAAGGGTCATTTCAAAAACCTCCCGCCAAGTGTCGCTTTTCCTAGATTTGCGGCATGCACGTCACACAATCCGCACCATTACAGTGTACCCGGATGCAATGGAGGCAAGAGTTCACTTTTAATAGGATGTCACAATTGAGCACACAAACACCATCATAGACGACCAAGCTTGGCATCAGTTCACCACCATCAACCATCACAAGGATGTCAAATAATTGGTCTCACCACAATGGTCTGAGTGTTAGTGATGTCTTACATGGCTTGCCTAAGCCATTTTGTCTCATACGGGTGCATGTGCATATTGTATGTAACGTCTTGTGAAGTGGAAGTTCAAGTGTTGATAGTTGAATGTAACAATCATAGAGTAGTTGAAGAGTCATGAGGATTGATGAACGGTCATAAAGGGGAATGTCAAGGGTCACCCCACCCTTTGTTATAAATAACCCCTCATAACTCATTGTAGAGGCTTTTGGTCAGCCAAGCTTCCAATAGGAGTATCTTAGAGAAAGCTTGGACAGTATTGCAATGAGCCTTGGCTTCTCCACTATGTAGAGTTAGTATATCTCTTTGGAGGAGCAGGTGGTTGTGGTTGTAACATTCCGCTATCAGAACTAGTGGTTGGACATGGATTAATTGTATGAATAGAACTCACACTCCTTAATATAAAAGAGCCAACATGTTTCATGCATATGTCGTATTGTATTCCAGCGATCTTGCTTACTCTAAATGATATATGTATTTGTTTGCTGACACATGCATGTATGGAATATTTTTTATAAGTATATATAAATCTTACTGAAATGTGCTTATTGGTTTAACCATCACTTTGGATTACTCGCTAACTTTATTTTTAGTTTGTGATGCATCTTTTCTCATGTGTTCCCTTCCAATATGCATGCTATCACAGGATTCCAAGGGGCACACTTAACCCACTTTCCGTGTGTTAGAACTGTTCATGCACCTTCCTTGACTCGCCACAGCTGTCACACGCTTGCTACCAATAGGGACATCTTACTTACCTCTATGTGAAACCACGGTCAAGGCGATACTGTACGACCCACCATTGGGACTCCTACACCAAACAGTCTGAGGTGTAATTGGAACTTCTTATTGGGGAGTTCCCCTGACATATTGGTGGGTCCAACACCATCAACATGTTATATTCTTTGTACATGTATTCCCCCATGTAACCTTTCTCCCTTAGAACATCATGGGGTGGGGGGAGGGGGAAAAATCGTTCTAAACCATTGATTCTAATAGATAATCGCAACCATTATATCCACACCAATGTGGGTTATATTTGTGGAAATAAGGTGTGTGTGTGTGTGTGTGTAATGGGTGAGGGTCATTGATCACGAATAACCAAGGGCATTGGAGTTCATCAGGGGCACAAATATATTTTGGTGTTAGCGCTAGCTGGGAGGTGATATGTTGTTGGGAATCGGTAAGAGAACTACTTTGAGTAATAATTGAAGTTGCTAATATAATTATCTATGACTTAAAATAGTTTCAAATTTCCTAATTATTTTATCCACCAATTTCAACATGAATAGGATAGCGAACCAATGTGTGTCGAGGGTTTTCAATGTAGTTACATTGTAGCTTTCAATATGCAAAGAGAGAGAGAGACGTTTACCTCAATCAATTTCATACATGAAAGTTGTGTTTCCAATGGGGAGGACATAAATCATAGGTTCAAATATAATTGAGTTCCTCAAGATTACCATTTGTGTTTGTATATAGTAGCTAAAACCTTCATCCATCTAAAGATTTTTAGGAAAGAGGTAGTGTTATTGGTGGCTTTTGTGCCAGGCCCGGTATTGTTATCGAGAGAAAAACCTTGTCTCTGGTGACCCCACCCTTAGTGCCTGATGGAACATGATTAGCCATGGGTTCAAAACATCCAATCAGCACACCATAATATACAAATGGCATCAATTGTGCAATCTCTCCCCTTTCGATGTCGGTGGAGGGGGGTTATGGGGGGTTGCACTCGATGTTGTATTCTTGGTTCCATCAAAATAATTGAATAGTGGAATTCCTTTCACACCAGATCTATGGCTCTTTCTAATTGTGGGGGAGGTAACCAAGCCACGTCATGCAAGGGGGGGATGAAATCATGTTTTGGCTTCATGGTTCCTATTGTCTCTTTGCTTCATTGTTGATTCACATAGATAATGAATGGTGGATATTACACATTGAGTTATAAAGTGAGAGGGAATTTAACCCCACTAAAATACACGATGTACAATGTAGTTCCCACCACTTGAATTATGTGGCGCTACCCGATTGGCCATTGAGTTCCTTTGAGGCTTTCACCACACCACCAGTTTTGATGTTTGATGCCACCTCCTTAGCTATTTTGGTTTCAACAAAACTGCCATGTCAACACTAATTAGATTCAGGGCCTACCCATATAAGGTGGGAATATTAAGAACATAATCGTAAAATCATTAAATGTTAGGAAATCAACAGAAAAAACTCGAGCACATACTCATATGCTACCCAAATTCAAGTGTCAATTATACTCAGGGCCAGGGATACATTCATGTATATTTTCACTTTTAAAATGATTGACCAAGATAAAAAAATATGAATTAAGGGAGTATGAAAGGAATATCACAAACATAATAAAAAATCAATTAATTGGTCTCCCTTAATTTCTCCTGCACAACAGGTGTACGAAGGTAGGGATGTACATGGAATAAAGGTTCTCCTGCAGATACCCCTCTTTTTCAGAACTACTTTTCCACTTGCATCTTTAATGTGGCTCAGCCACCTTACCAACCTACCAACTCCACTTCACTAGCCAACCCTTAACATACATATTCAACCATATATTTATTATTATTATTATTATTATATTTCCTTTTTCTTATCTCTTGGTGCATCTATGGAAAAATAAATAAATAATTGGTTTTATTATCAAACCACCCATAGCGCTCTATCTACAATCGATATTAGCCACCATGAATCAATAGCTAGGGTTGAGTGTAGACCCCCCCTTTGACTTCAGCAAGCAGGAGGGGGGGTTCTCACTCCAGATCCCCATGCAAGGTTCCAACCCTGAAAACAAAAGGTCGTGATCTATGTGGATAATCCAACAGTTCATGTTGTTTGTCAAGCCTCCCCCACTGTGACTTCAATAAGGAGAAGGGGGGAATTTGCACTCTTGGTTCCTCCCTCTGGAACCTTACCTCTTCCCAACATCAAATTCTCTTGGGATTTGAAAAGCACATTTATTTATCGACAATTCACGATTTTAATCAAATGTGTTGTGTAATTGGTGAGGCAGCCAGTGGTTCCCCTCTCAAAACCCTGCCCTGTCCACGTTGGCTTCTATGCCATTCCATAGTTCTAACAAAGGCATTGTAGCTTGAATCAACCATAGTAAGCACCAATTTGAAATTTGTTCCATGTCTATATTCAAAAGCCTATCGCATACACCAAGTATAACTTCACTTATATAGTTTAATCATGATGAGGATAATCAAATATAATAGGTAATTTATGCAGGGAGAAATTATTGCCTCAGATAATCTTCCAACACCTGATCATATTGTTAGAACACCTGATCCTTAAATATAGTAGACCTAGTTGAAGGTTATATGTAACCAGTTCTTTACAACAATGCCTCTACATTATACTAATTGGAAGTTTTAAACGTAAGATAAAACTTCTATGTTGTGTGGGATGGTGGTATGCAGAGAAAGTGTACAGAGAATGAATGTGTGTGGAGGTGTGGAAGGAGGAACATGGAGGTGCAAAAGTGGGGATGTGTGTGGAGGTGCAGAAGGAGGAACATGTAGAAGGGGCATCCGCATTTCTGCACCAATTCACTTCTTAGGCTAGATCCCAAAAAGATCAAGAATCAATTCCCATTTAATGGTACATGTGGGAATTAAGAACTCATAAAATTTTATATAATGGAAAAGATTAATGAATGTTATGAATTTCATCCATATAATGCAGACACAGATCTGAAATCAATAAATTCGGTTTAAATTTACACTAATTATCTAATTGGAAGAACTTATTATTTGTCTGAGAAAATGACAAACGCATGTTCAAAGGTAAAATATATGGAAAAATAAGTTATGTGTAGAGGTAAAGTGGTTTCTAATTTTGTTTTACTACGAAACTGTTTTATAAGTTGCATGCAAATCACTTTAAAACATGGAAAAATAAACATAGCCTATGAATGAAAATCATGAATTACCAAAGCTTTCGAACAAAGATAAATGTGACAAAGCAATTGTTTGGAGTAGTGTGTATCAAGAAGAAGCGGCGATATGAAATGGAGAAGATTAGTAATGTTGTGCTAATTCCCCATTCATAATAAAACCCAAGATGCTTATCATTTTCTGATCAAGTGCTTAAGGATTAACTATTTTTGCTTAATTAACTGATTCCCATGAGAGTTTCTTATGTAAATGTTATAAACAATTTAACATAAAACATATGCTGAACAACAACAAAATAACAACAAAGAACATCAAAATACAACACATAACACAGAGATTTGATGAGGAGTTCACCCCTCCTGGGCTACACCTCCTTGGTCTAGTTTCCAATGCTTGGGCCTCTCTATTATGCTCAAAATTACTACAAAAGTGTGTTTAAAATGCTCAAATTCCTTTGAAACCTATCTCAATGAGTTCAAAATACTCAAAAATGGCTATCTAACCTCTTTTTGTATCCAATTTGGATAAGAACTAAAGATGTTATTTTTTCTCCTAGTTCTCCCACTATTTGTTCCACAAATTGCTCCAAAATCAGTAGAAACCCCCATTTTTGTTCCAAAATCCGCTAACTGGGCGAATATTTTACTGCACCACGGGCCATAACTTGTCAGTCATATCACAAATTGCAATCAGTAAATTTTGGCAAGTTGAAGTTCTTTTTAACAAGACGGGATGTTGCAATTGTGATATCGGTGGACCCAATGGGAGTATTAACTGGAATATATAAAATATCACATCTGGCCAATCCATTGCAAATTGCAATTCGGCGATTACTTCTGGAACTATCACAAACACAACCATTTTCTTCAATTGTGATATGCAATAAAACCAGGCTTCGTTGGGGCCAACTTTGTAATACTTGTCCACCTACGATCTGCAATTGCGATTAGATCGCATGGCAAGTTATCTGCGTCGAGGCCGATTTTAAACATCTTTCTGCCTACAACTGTGATTTGCGATATGTGGGGGGAAATGGAGGTTTGCCACTTAGCACCCCCTCATTCGTTGAAGGGATTTGCCACGTCATCCAATCCTTCCATGTAGATAAGTCAAACTTGAACTTTGACTTGCTCTAACTTATGCATACGAGCTTGTATTTGAGTGCCGTTCACATCGTTGGATTTAGAATGACGAGCTCTTAGATCTGAACCTAAGTTTAACAAGGTTCTGACACTTTGATTTTTGAGCATAATTTTGAGCACCTAATCACTCCTCCCTGCTTGAAGCCTTTTGGACCCCAAAAGAATATATCAGTTATTGAATAGATGAGGGTATCGTTCCCTCACCTTCCCCTATTCAATACATTTTTCCTTTGATGGATTTGTACCTTTGAGACCCACTCGAAGATAATCAATATTTCCCCTCTTTGATGACCTCATTCTTCTGTCAAATATGGTGTCTTGCTGAAGCTCATCGAGAAATTCTGGAGAAAAATATTTAATTGATGGATTTTGTACACTTTCTCCTTGATCTTCGTTCAAAGGAGGCTCATACAATCTCAAATATTCACATTAACAATGGAATAAATTTGCATATATGAAGGTAAATCAAGCTTGAAAGCATTATTACCAATCTTTTCTAGAATTTTACATGGACCATAACAGATTGGCTTTAGCTTTTTACCTTCACCTTGAATCCTTTCCTTGTTGAAGTAAATCCAAACTTCATCACCTACTTAAAACTCATGATCCACACAATGCTTATCATGCCTTGCTTTATACTTTCCTTGACTCTTTTCTAGTTGTTCTTAAACTGTTTGGTGAATCACTGAATTTTCTCAATGAATTTCTTTGCTTTGTCTATGTCTCTATGTCCATCTACAACTACATATTTCTCAAATATGAAATCCAAAGGCGATTTAGGCAAATAACCAAGACATGCCTCAAAAGGCGAAGTTAGAGTAGAAGAGTGTTTTGCTCAGTTGTAAGCATGTTGAATATAATGCTATTGTTCATCCCACAACTTAGGATGTTTGTTGCAGTATCATCTTAGCAAATGAATAATTTTACTATTAACCACTTCATTTTGACTATCTGTTTGCGGATTGAAGGTTGTACTTTTCTTCAACTTGGTGTCCATCAAGATCCATAAACTTGACCAAAAATTCCCAAAAAATCGGGAATCATGATTACTTACAATAGAAGTAGCTAATCCAAAATGAATCCATACATTTTGAAAGAAAAGTTGAGTTGTTTGTTCAACTATAATTTGTTTTTTACAAGACATTAATATGCACATCTTGTTGAAACTATCCACAAATACGTATAAATAATCATGATCTTTTCTTGATAAAGGAAGACCTCCTACAAAATCCATAGAAACACTCTCCCATGGACGTGAAGGCACTGGAAGTGGTGTGTACAATCCTATTTTCCTATTACTAGGCTTACTGACTGCACACAATGAACAACCTCTGATAAAACATGACACACTTTCAAGCATACAAGGCCAATAAAATTACCTCTTAATATTTTCCATTGTTTTACTTACAACGAAATGTCCAACAGTAAGGGAAGTGTGCGCTTCTCTTGTGACATTTACTCTCTCTCCCCGTGCAACATAAATTTTTCCCAAAAGATACAACAGATTATCATGTACATGGTAGTATAATTCCTCAACTTGGTGGCCTTGACTCAAGTTTGAATATACCTCTTAAAATTCAGCATCATGTGTGTCTTTTTCAACATAACTTTCAGGAAAAATAGAATTATTCTTGAGTAAAATGGTTACATTAACAACTGGTCTAGAAAGCATATCAGCAACTCTATTATAAATACCTTTCTTGTACTTTATTACCAAGTGGAATTGTTGTAAGAATCCCATCCAATGAATGTGCCTTGATTGCTGAAATTTTGTCTGAGATTGCATATATTCCAAAGGTTGATGGTTGGTGTGAAGAATGGTTTCTTTTCCCATTAGGTAATGCTTCCATTTCTTCACACTTTTCACCAATGCATAAATCTATTTATCATATGTAGGATAGTTAATAGCAACACCATTAAAAATATCATAATGAAATGAAATGGGCTTACCAAGTTGTAAAAGAATTGCACTCATGGCATAGTCACTTGCATTTGTTTGTATCTCAAATGGTTGTTTCAAATCCGGCAATGCTAAACCTTGGGTTAAACTGATCTTTTTTTTTAAAGCATCAAATGCGTTCTTATATTTTCCTTCCCATTAGAAGACAACCTTCATGTTGGTCAAAGCATGTAGTGGAGTTGCTATGGAAGAGAAGTTGGCAATGAACTTCCTCCAAAATTGTGCTGCTCCCAGAAAACTCCTTACTTCTGTGACTAATTTGGGTATTGGCCAATTCACAATGAACGAAACTTTAGAGGGGTCAATCTTCATCTCACTTCCTCTATGTGGCCCAAATACACTAAGGAAGTTTTCCCGAATTCACATTTATACATCTTCATAAATAACTATTCTTTTCTCAAGACATCCAACACTTTCCTCACATGCTTG
Source organism: Pinus taeda (assembly GCA_000404065.3). Taxonomy (NCBI): domain Eukaryota; kingdom Viridiplantae; phylum Streptophyta; class Pinopsida; order Pinales; family Pinaceae; genus Pinus; species Pinus taeda. Next base: position 226,784 of record APFE030525401.1, read on the forward strand.
ACATGCTCTTCTCGTGATTTGTTGAATAGCAAAATATCATCTAAATATAAAACTACAAACTCATCAAGGAAGGATCTTAAAACATCATTCATAACTCTAATGAATGTAGTTGGATCATTGCAAAGACCAAAAGGCATAACCAGCCACTCAAACAATCCCTGTTTGATTTTAAAAGTAGCCTTCCAAATATCCTCATTAGCAATAACTTGATGATATCCACTTCTCAAGTCTAATTTAGTGAAATATTTTGCATTTTTCAACTGAGCAAATCATCTATTTTGGGTAGTGGGTATTGATTCTTTATGGTAATTTTGTTCAAAGCTCGATAATATACACACATGCACCACGTTCCATCTTTCTTGGGTACCAAATCAATTGGTGAACCACATGGCAAAGTAGAGGGACAAATTACACCTTTATCTAAGAATTCTTGGTCATGTTTCTTAATTTCTAAACTTTCCAGAATTGACATTCGATACATACCAATGTTTGGGAGTGGACAGTCTTGTTGTAGCTGAATTTCGTGTTAAATTCCCCTTTTTGGTGGCAAGCCCTTTGGTTCTTGAAACATATCTCCATATTTATTGACCACATTAACCAATTTGGTTTTCATCTTCACATCACAGTTTGCAAAGGATTCACGCTCTGTGTCATTCTTCTACTTGATCATAAGGAGCATGAGATTCTTGCTAGATTTGACCAGTCGTTTCATTTTCCCTGCACTTGCTAAAGACAGATTAAGCTTTCTACAATGGGCTCTCACAATATACTCCACTCCATCTTTGAAAAAATGATATTTGTTCTCAAATCTATTCAAAAAGGCTTTCTTGTCATACAGATACAGGCTTCCCAAAACAATTCCAGAAATATCCGGTGGCACTACATCTAATTCGACTTCATTAACAAAATTGGCAGTAATAGAAAACCTGAAAATGCATTTCCTTGTGACCTGAAGATTTTCATCCTTAGTTATCCAACCCAATGGATATGGTTTATGATGAGGCATGGTTTCTGTAGAAATTAAATTTTCATGGGATCCACTGTCAAACAGCATATCAATCTTAGTGTGTTTGGAAACCACTCTGATATGGAACAACTCAATTATGTTTTCCTCATTTGAAACGTTGTTGGATTTATTTGTTGCACTGGTTCTTTCCACAGCTTCCTCTTTGCTTACTTTTGCCACAACTTTTCCTTTAGTGAATCTGGCTACAATCTTGGTTTCATCACCTGAGTCAGAACCCAAATCTTGTTGTACAGCAGCATTGGTCTTATGTTTCCCTTTATTGTTAAATTTCTTCAACCATAATTCAAGATGAAGCTTCCAGTAATGCACTTCATCATGGCCCTCTTTGCAACAATTCTTGCACACAGGTTTCTCCACTTCTTTCTTAATAGAAACATTTATATTCTGCTTTCCTTTAATTTTCTTTCCCTTTTCGCCACTCTGGAATGGCTTCTTCTTACCTTCTTCTTGTACATGTTTCCCTCTTTATTTGACGTGTGTAGCTTGAACACAGCCTCATCAAGATTCGTGGGATTAAACATAAGAATGGTGTGTCGAAGATAGCTATGAAAACCTCTTATGTATTCTAGAAAAGTATTTTATGACTGCAAGTCTATTCCTAGCATAACAACTCTTTTCCTAAACTCCTAAGTATACTCTTGCACATTTTGACCTTTTAACTATCTGAAATTTTTCCATTTCATGATAGCTTTTTGCATATGGGCTAAAGGGTATAATTTTCTTTTTATATCAGCAATGAAATCAGACCAAGTAATAGACATCTTACCATGTTTTTGATCTCGTCTTGAGTCCTTGCTTCCAACCAAATGAATGTTTCACCCTCCATTCTCAATGAAGCCAACTAAATTTTGATATCATCCTCTTGAAGGTTTTGAATTCTACAATACACCTCCAATTGACGAATACAGTTATCCAAATTTTGTGCATTAACTTCTCCATTGTACATAGGCAAATTGAATTTAACATCAAGCTTTAAAAAAGGGTGATTTACCAGTTCCTTTTGCAGAATGATGATGAGTATGAGTAACGGTTGTTTTAGTGGAAGAGTGTGAATATGCTTGTGAAGTAGAATATGAAGAAGATGGTGCAAAGGGTGGAGTTTTGTCTCCATTCCCATTACCTCCTTTTTCATTACCTACTCCTGAAGAGCCTTCTCCTTTGGTAGGTTTGGAACTTTCTCCTTGAAATCTTCTATTCCTCTCTTCATAGAGGACCTTCACCATCTATGTCATATCAAAGAAATCCTTTTTGAAGGTCTTCTCATATTCTATCATGTTTGTAGGTTCTCCTTCATGAGACATGATCTCTGGAGTCTCAACTACAACTTGAGGCTGAACTGGTGTTGGAGATTTTGGAAACCTTTCTCTTCTTCCCCTTAAACCAACTCCAGGGCTTTCAACCAACTTTCCTTCACCTCTTTTGAGTTTTAACCTTGTAATCATGACATAAACTTGCAAACAATCAAATCATTCTTTCACAAAGCAAATATAGTAAGAAAAAACTAGTGCTCCAATACTAACTTGATCTAAAATGGAGAATATTAGTAATGTTGTGCTAATTCCCTATTCAGTATAAAACCCAAGATGCTTATCATTTTCTTATCAAGTGCTTAAGGATTAACTATTTTTGCTTAATTAACTGATTCCCATGAGAGTTTCTTATGTAAATTTTATAAATGATTTAATATAAAACTTATGTTAAACGATAGAAAAATAATAGCAAAGAGGATCAAAATACAACACACAACATAGATATTTGATGAGGATTTCACCCCTCCTGGGCTACAACTCCTTGGTCCAGCTTCCAATGCTTGGGCCTCTCTATTATGCTTAAAATAAAAAATAAATAAATGTGCTTACAATTATCAAATACCTTTGAAACCTATCTCAATGAGTTCATAATACTCAAAAATGGCTATCTAGCCTCTTTTTGCATCCAATTTGGATAAGAACTGAAGAAGTTATGACTTCTCCTAGTTCTCCCACTATTTGTTCCAGAAATTACTCCAAAATCGGTAGAAACCCCCATTTTTGCTCCAAATCCCACTAACTGGGTGATTATTTCACTGCACCATGGGCCATAAACTATCGTTTGTATCACAAATTACAATCGGTGAAGTTTGGAAGGCTGAAGTTCTTGTTAACACGATGGGGATGTTGATATTGCGATATTGGCAGACCCAAAGGGAGTATTAACTGGAATATATAAAACATCACGTCTGGGAAGTCCATTACAAATCACAATTCGATGATTATTGCCTAAACCATTGCAAACACAACCCTTTTCTACTATTGTGATATGCGATAAATCGCATCGCAGTCAGGCTTCATCAGGGGCCAATTCTATAATACTTTTCCACCTTCGATATGCGATTGTGATTAGATCGCATCGCAACCTGTCAGCATCGAGGCCGATTTCAAACACCTTTATGCCTGGGACTATGATTTGCGATATGCAGGGGCTAATCGTAGTCTACCACTTGGTGCCGCCTCATTCGCTGAAGGGATTTTCCACATCATCCAATCCTACCACGTAGACAAGTCAAACTTGAACTTTGAATTGCTCTAACTTTTGCATACAAAATCAGATTTGAGTATCATTCACTGTTGGATTTAGAATGATGAGATCTTCAATCAGAAGCTTATTTTAACAAGATTCTGACACTTTGATTTTTGAGCATATTTTTTTAGCACCTAATCAAGCAATGTGTAGGATAAAGATGTATGAAACAAGTGTGTGAAGGCATAAATTCTCGTGGATGTGCTAAAGTGGGAATATGTATGGAAGGGGAATTGTTATGTAGCAATAGGATATGAGAACCTGAAGGTTTTGCAGAATCAATGCATGTGCAATGAAAACTTCTATGTAGAAATGAACTATGTACAGAAGTAAAGCATGTGTGGAAGGAAGTATTTATATTTACAATGCTATTTATATATTTAAAAAGTGAACAATAATAGTCTTTCTCATTTCTTTATTTCTATAGTCCTATGCTCCAAGTTCCTCTGCTTGAAAAAAACTTATTAACACTAACATTGATGAAAGTAAGGGATGTGCACAACAAGACATGCGAGCTAAGGCATGTATGAGTTAAATATTGTGAAATGAGGATATTGTTGGAAAATCAAAAAGGCAAAAAAAATTCTCTTGTTGATAATTACTTATGATTTCTTTGAGTTATTATTATATTTATTATGTTCTTCTTTTCCCTTAGTTCATCAAGCAATTACCAAAACTAAAACATAAAGATCAAGGACACCACATGTAGGCGCATAGCCAGGGTAAAGCCCCTATATAGGGGAAAACCCAGTCAATAACTCTTCCTTCAGTAGATTCATGTGACATTGAGACAACCAAGACCTTAACCAACAGACCTTCCTCCTCCACCAAGTCATCCTTTCAATGAGATACAACAACTTTCAATAGCCTCTTCTTGTCCAACAGCTTCAACCCAGCAATAACCCAGAAATTTCAACCCAACTTCACCAGTAGCTTCAGAATTTCGGCCTCCCCAGCAACTGCAAAATTTCAGCCCCTCCAGCAGCTTCACGCGTGTGGAAAAGGAGAGCTAATTTCGACTTCATATGCTTGTGAGAGACCTCCTTCTCTTTCTCTATCCTTATTCCTCTTCTTCCTTTAAATTCACATTTTTTCTAGCCCTAAAAGTTGCAGATCTAACTTATTGTGTGTGTATAACAAATGAGGTCAAGTTTTTTCCTTTATATATTGATTCTCCTACCTAGTTTAGATTGACTTGTCCAATTTGAGGCTGACTTGGTGGATGAGGCATAATTGACCTATTTTACAATAAAATAAACTTCTTCTTTGACAAATAAATCCCAATAAGGGTTCTCTACAATATGACATGGACAAGGACGCCTGACATAAATCCTAGAAGTATTCAATGGAGGCTTTGACCTAAAAATAATTGACCCAAGCATGAAACCCATGCTTTAATAAGTAAATTTCTTTAATAATAACATTTCTTTTTCTTTCTTTTGATAAATAAATTTCATTGCGACTCAAGTACAATTATGAGACCAACACTAGTTACATTATTCAACACTCCCTGTTAACTAAGGAGGTATTGATAATTATCTATATACATGTAAGATCTCCAAAATGAACTGCGAAGAGTTCTAGCACACTCAACACCACATACTAGATTCCTGAATAGGGTAATCTATTCGAGTGGGAATAATATGTACTAAATATTTCAGCCATTCTAGGTACCATCCAACTTACTAACTAACCATCAACCCAGGAATCTCGGTGTGTATCCAAGGTCAGAGCTCCAAGACCAATGCCACCCTCCCTCTTTAAGATCTAGACATCAAACACACATAGGTTGGTCAGATGTCCTCCCAAGCATCTTCCATTAAATGCTTCAAATCTCCCTAATAAACTATATATCCATTTGTCCAAGCATGCTTCGCAAGTGTTCATCCTTCTTTATGGATATATTTACCTATTCAAACACAACCCAAATCAATAATAAATTTTCAAATATACAAGTAAACACAAACCTTGAGGTTCCTCATTCATTCGGATGGTGTTTGTATCATCAAGTTATCCATATACAATTTTGTCGAAATCTTTCTTCTTCTTTTTTTCATTTCTTCAACAGCACTAGATACATTCTCAGTATTTCTTAGGTATTTTTCATGAACATTCATTTGTAATATTTACTTTCATAAGGTTCCCTCCCTCTCAATTAGGGGAATATACCTATCCAGGCTCCCTCTTAACTTAGGGAAATCAACTACTTTCTTCTTCTATAAAATCAGATATGCTTCAACCTTTCACGACTTCATTAATGTCATCACCATCCTTATAAATTTCTTCATCATAATTATACGAACATCTTCATTATCTTGAAGATTGTGTACCTACAAAACTTTAACAGAAATTAAAAACAAATACATATCTATAATCATGAAGCTAATTATATCATAATAATGTTAATACAATAACCATTAGACTTTATACATCAAATACGTAAACCTAGTTAAGTTTATAATCAACAAGATACACATACTTCTAAACTTCAACTTATTACTATTGTTCTGTTACAAACCCTAGACTATAACATAAGAAAACTTAATCCAAAAATCAATCCCATTCTATCTAGAGAATTAATATAGATATATATGATAGATTCTACTATTACAAACCCTAGATTCCATCTTAGAGACACAAATCCTTATATATCAATAATTCAATAAAATAACAATTTTTCTATGCAATTTAGACTCTACTAGGGTCTATTGCAAACCCTAGATTTAATAATCATATCAGAAACAATATCATCATATCCTTGAATATCAAACTTCTACTAGGGCTTAGTTATGAACCCTATAATTTACAAACTATGAGCATCAACAATTAGGTAAGCATTTATACATATCTAGGATTACGTAATCATGCACAAGCATATCACAACAATATCTACTAGGCAAACCTAAGACACAAATATCAATACATTAAAGTTAGACATAAAACAATTTTGATGAGGTTAGGGTTTTCATCAGACAGGCTAACATACACCTAGGGCTTCATTCCTAGGATATTACTATAGATATTATAGGGGTTTTTCTCATAAACCATAATTCATCAAACCTTAAAGGTATAGGGATTCAATACATAACTTTAGTTATAAAACCCTAAAGTACTAGGTATTTTATCATAACAATCCCAAAACATCAAAAGAATAGGAATTCTTGATTTCATCAACAACCCCAAGTAGACTAGAGCTTCCATATTAGCATCGGCATACCCTTAGGTTAGGGTTTTACGGTGAACCTTTTTAGGGTTCCACAAGAATGATATTATAATGAAGGTAGATTTAATCTAATGATTAATCACCCTAACAAGAATCTTTGTGATTAAAAACCCTACACATAACAATGTTAGTAATGTAAAGCAAATTTTAAAAGAAATAATGACCATACATTTTGTATGAAGAGAACTTTATAACAAAGCTTATAGTTTAAGACATACCTCGATTTTTTCCTTAAAAAACCTACTATGACATCAATTATTGAAGGGAAAAGATTCTTCCATGCTTCAAGTATATCCTTTGAAGTCTCCTCCATTACCCTTGAGTATTCAGCAAGCTTTCCTAACATGGAAAATATAAAAGGTTATTAGCATATAATCCAAACACATCTTGATAAGAGAGGAAACCAAATATGAAAGATAATACGAGTAAGATAATTATATTTGGCAAATGGTGAGGGATCCCTCTTAATCCAATCTTGAGGGATACTTATAAATTTATCAAAACAATTCAAAAATGTTCTAACAAGGCATGTTACACCTACAAATTCTAGAAATCAAAACATAAAAGAAAAATAATTCATAATTAAACAAAAGACTAAGAGGGATAAGAGGGAGAGAACTTAGTAGTGTAAGTCCTTGACTTTTGATTCTTCATTCTTGCTCTTTTTAGGTGGAGCTTCATCAGTAATTGTCTTGATCCCTATCTCTCCCTTTATTCCTTGAACTCTTTAGACAATGACTTTTGTAGTGACCCATCTTGTGACAATTGTAATCTTCAATCTTTGATAATTCTACTTTCTTCTTTGGTCCTTTGTACTTTTTGAAAGTTCCATTTTTCTTGTCATTAGCAGAATAGGCATTTGAGATGCTCTCCTCTTCATTCTCCTTCAGGTTTCTTACTAACGATATTATGGCTTCTTCTTGACTACATGCATTTCACATTTGTTCAAATGTTGGAATATGCTTCCAAATATTGATTCATGATACAAAGGCACTCCACAATTTTTATAGTCCTAGAAGGGAAATAATCATGAACTCTTTTTCTAGTACAATTTCATCTATTTCCTAGAGTTCATATCTAATTCTAGATATACTTATAAAGAAGGATGCCACAGTATCATCTTTTGTCATCTTCATAGTTCTTAGTTCATTATTGAGGCTTGCAATTTGACCAATGTTCTTGAATGTGAATAATCTGGATAGGGCCTCATACATTTCTTGAGTGTAATCTATGTTGGATATATATGGAATGAGGTTTTCCTTTATTCCATCCACTATTAGGTTCACGGCCGATATTTAGGTTTCTCTGAACTTTTCATTCTCTAGTTCACTTGATTCATCTGTAGGTTTGTTTATATTTCCTCGAACTAGATCCAAAAATTTATTGTTCTCGAGGATGAGGTCTATCCTATTTTTCCATGCCTTGTAGTTGGAGGCTCTTTCTAGTTTGTTTTCTCCCTTCATTGAGTTAGACATAGTTCTTGTAGATAGTAGGCTTATCACATTATATGATCCCTTTTATTGATGACCCTTATTCAAATTCCTAATACTCCTTATTCTCCTTATTCTCCTTTTAGTAGATATTCAGGCGACCTTTTTCTTCCTTCTTCACCTTACCTCTGATACCATGTTGGAAAATTGGAAAGCTGAAAATATTTTCTCTTGTTGATAATTAATTGTGATTTCTTTTAGTTATTATTATCTTTCTTATTTTCTTCTTTTATCTTAGTTCATCAAGAAATTAACAAAACCAAAACACCAAGATCATGGACACCAGATGTAGGCGCACAACCAAGGAAAACCCCCTATATAGGGGAAAACCCAGTCAAGAACTCTTCCTTCAGTAGATTCATATGATAATGAGGCAACCAATACCTTAACCAACAAACTTTCCTCCTTCACCAAGTCATCCTTTCAATGAGATACACCAACCTTCAATAGTCTCTTCTTGTCCAGTAGCTTCAACCTAGCATTAACCCAGAAAATTTGGCCTAGCTTCACCAGCAGCTTCAGAATTCCAGCTTCCCCAGTAACTGCATAATTTTAGCCCCTCCAGCAGCTTCACACATGTGTAAAAAGAGAGAATTTCAACTCCTTATGCTTGTGAGAGACCTCCTTCTCCTTCGCTATCCCTCTTCCTCTTCTTTCTTGAAATTCACACTTTTTTTTGTCCCCGGAAATTATAGATCGAACTTGTTGTGTGTGTATGACAAAGGAGGTCGATTTGATAAATTTATATATTGATTTTGTTTCTTGGTTTAGGTTGACTTGTCCAGTTTGAGGTAGGCTTGGTGGAGGAGGCCTAATTGTATTTTACAATAAAATAAATGTCTTCTTTGAAAAATAAATCCCAATAAGGGTTCTTTACAATATGACAAGGACAAGGAAACTTGACATAAACCCTAGAAGTCTTCAATGGAGACTTTTACCTAAAAAAATTGACCCAAGCATGAAACCCAATCTTTAATAAGTAAATTTATTTCATAATAAAGTTCATTTTTCTTTCTTTTGATAAATACACTTCATTATGACTCTAGTACAATTATGAAGATTGACACTAGCTACATTCTTCAATAGATATGTGTAGAGATAAAATGCATATGCAAACAATGTATAAGTTAAAAAGGTATTTTGCATCACTCCATAAAAAGTGGGATAAAATAATTAGTTTATAATCATGTTTGGAAGCAGTGTTGTGTGGGATGGAAATGGGTGGAAGAAATGTGCGGAGGGTTGAATGTGTCCATATGTGAGGAAGTGGAAGACACATTTGCACCTTTCGCATCTTCAGCAAGATTTTTTGATATTCAACTAAATATTTTATAGAGATATCTTTGATTATCAACCCAACCACCTAGAGAGTCTCTTCTTCCCTACAAAGTAAAAATATTATTTCATTTGTTTCTCAAGAAAGGACGTGCAGAATAAGGCATGTGCAAAGGTGATGCATTTATGAGTTAAATAGTGTTAAGCCAAGATATGTGCAAAGCTAAATTGCATATGTGCGCAATGTATATTTCTTGTGCAATGCTAAAAAGATAAGTTCCACTACTTTATAGAAACTGGAACCAATGTGGAAATTACCAATTTATAATTGAGTTTCGTAGAAGTGTTATGTGTGATGAAAATGTGAAAAAGAAATGTGCAAAGGGGAGAATATTTGTGGCGGTGCATAAATGGGGATGTTGCAGAAAGAGGAACATGTAGAAGAGACATCCACACTTTCACACCTTCCACACCTCCCACCATTTTTTTTGGAGTTCAATTAAATATTTCATAGATCCAATTTTATCTTTCATTCACCTTTGATTATTGACCCACCTACCTTAGCAATCTCCTCCACCGTCCAAAGTGAAAATACAATTGTATCTATTTGAGAAAACAAGATTCTAAATTGTGTTTAGGCGACATTTAATGCAAGGTATAAACCATAAGTTTTACTCAAATTGATGCAACCCCTAAAAATTATTCACTATATTTGAATCCATCCGTACTAACAATGACAAGTATCCAATCACATTACTAATTTTCTTGTCAGATAAAGATCTTGTGTTAGGCCTCAATTGGTATCCAGGTTCTCACGTAATCCAAATTTAAATTCCAATCATCATTAAAAAATATAGTACACATGGAACATACATCTGAGATCTAAAATTGTTTTCGAACCTTTACATTCATATTGTGTTTTGTTTTCAAGTTCGATATGAGGAAAGAAAACTATGTTACATTTTCATAGAATTTGAAAATTTGATACAAGGAAAACACAATGGAAAAAACAATATTGCATAAGAAATATGACATAAAAAATGAGTTCATTGGAAATTTTCTTATAGACCTCATGCACCTAAAAACATGCAAAAAGAAACATAGCATATCTATGGAAGGCATCAAATACTAATTTATTTGATGTAAAACCCATCAAACAATAACACATATTATATAAAGAAATCTTTGTAATTATAATAGACAACATAGAGGCAGTTAATGATTGAGTAGTAATTCATGCAAGAAAGGACAAATGTAGGAAAGAAATTATGTGGAGTTGTGTGTATGTTGTACAAGTGGGTGCATCAAAGAAATGTGTGGAAATGAGAATGTGTGTGAATATGTAGAAGTGTGGATGTGTGTCAAAGGGAAAGATTTGTGCTACAAAAGAATGTACGGAGCCAAATATTGTGTGGAATCATGGCATATGAGAAGCTAAAGTCCATGTGAATGTAAAGTATGTACACAGGTAAAGCATGTGCAGAGGTAAAAATGTAACTATCATTTGACTCCTTTCGCAATTCTAAAAGCATAGAGGAATTTGGTCTTACAATAAATTAGTGCATGCAACACAAACATAGATCTGAAAGTAGTAAATTTAGTTTAAATTGACATTAATTATTTAATTACAAAATTTTATAAATTTAATTAGTTGCACAAATGTTAAGCGTAAAGTCAAAAATCACATTTTCCCTTAGTTCGTAATGTTTATTGATCTTTGTTATAAGTCTTCGTGCTTGAAAAGTCTTGGACAGTAACCAACACATCTACAATAACAAGTATTTTATCCAGATTCAAATGTCAGTGATCATAGCCATGATTAAAATAAGTACTACAAATGGAATAGATATCTAAGATCCAAAACTATTGTTGAACCTTCATTTTCATTCTCATAAATAACAAAAGAGTAGATATAATATAAAAGTTCAAAACATATCCTCAAAAATGTATGTTCAATTAGTGTTTTTGGCTAACACCACATAGTGCATACCTAAACAAGATCTTATCCAAAACATTATCTCATAATTCTTCACAAAAGTGGTTAACAGACTCATAATTGGAACATAGTAATCAGATAACAAAAGAACATAAAAGGATTGTCATAAAAGCACCAAAACCATAATTAAATACAAACTTTGCAATCCATGATTTATGGTGATCAACATTTTTATCCTAGATTTCGCTTACGTCAGTAATGGGAATCTTCTGCTACCTCAGCCCAACATCTCATTCACCATGTTGTTCTAGCATTTCCCTCTTTAACTATCTTCCCTTGTATTCTAGAAAATAGTTGTAATTATTCTTTAATAAAACTAAGTGCATGTATTAAATGATTATTTATCTCTGAAAGAAAGGTATCTGGGGAAAGGAAGGCATATGTAAATGGAAGGAATAATGTAATTGAACTTCCATTTAGATATTAAATTATTTCAAATGTTTTTGGTGCAAATGATAATGTTTGGTGCCTAAATCACTAATTAAAATCATAATACTTAATCGCAAAATTGAATGCATTTGTCCCAATGGGGACTAGGATTTGGCTTTCGTGAATCATAATGTCAAAAAGATACCTACAAGAAAAAACAAAAAATTTCACCCAAGAATTGGCTTAAGTCATCATACAACAATCAGAAAACTTGAATAATTAAACATTGGAAAGAAGAAAAGTGAATGTTTGAATATTTAAAACACTTACAACATATTAAATAATAGACTGTGATTGTTGGATTGTCAACTGTCTTTTGGATTCATGATTTCTTGGAGGGATTTCCCTAGCCAACTTTGAATGTAATCTTTCATCGCAGGGACTATAATCTCCATTTTGACACATTCATTGAATCTCCTCCTCAATTTCTAGAGCCTCTTCTTGCAATTGTGTAGATAATATATACTTGTTTTCATTAACACTAAAAAATTAATTAGTCATTTGCTAATTTCCTCTCTAGTAAAATCAGCTATACTATTAAACTTTGCTACTTTTGACCATTTTAGCTTATCCAATTTAGTCATTAGCATCTCTTTCATAATTAATCTAGAGTCATGTGTGATGCGTGGCCATTCATATCTTCAACAATATTTAGTGCCTTGAGGAAGGCCTCACCTCTTCTATTATCTATGTTTTCACATTCAAAAATGATTTCCTCTAGTGTCTTGATTCTCTCAGACCATCCACCTTTGACCTGCTTCACTTAGTCAGTTATTGGGAGGACTTAGTGTATTCTATATAGATCAAAGAGTAAATGAAGCCTCTGACTAAAATTAGCTAAGTCATTATTTACAAAATTCCTATCAAAATGAAGGTCACTTTTAACCAAATCAATAAACAATCTAATTATTTGTGCTAAATGTTGCAAATTGTAAGTTACTTTCCATGCATTTTCAATGCTTCTCAATATTTCGTTCATGTTCCTAATAATATATGATTTTACTACATTAATGAGGTTGATGGGTTTATTAAATCTATAGGGTGTACCGAGTATAGAAATTTCCAATGTTGGTGCTTATGTTGACAGTGGAGGCACTAACAAAGGAACCAGGTTTAGAGCTTCTTCTAGCTCTTTTATTCTTGCTTTCAGTCTTAGGTTTTCTACTTCATGTTCATTAATAGATTATGTGAGTACTTCACCAGTAGCTTGATGCAACTTTATAAGCCCCATGGCTCTAACCCCAGATACATCAACATCCATTTCTACTTGATCAATACACTTTTTAATATGAACCATTACTTTTTCAATTCTCAACTTTTTACTACCTCTAACATAGTTTTCATTTTGCAATGTGGCAGGGCGGTCAATGAAAGTGATGACTTCCTTGACAATTTGTTCCCTTATTTTATGATTTTATGTTAAAGAATCACTAACCCAATTAGTTGGTGTATTGTTATCAACTTCCATGTCCACAACTTGTGTGAAGCTTGCTATTTTTGGGGCACGTTTGGCTTTGGCTAATTTAGCCATTTGCGCTCTCTCTGTAGTGAATCTTTGAGGGGGTTTTTTTTCATATCCACCACTTGAAATCCCATCATGAATCAGTTGTCCACTTGAGGTATCCTTTCTTCTCCTTTGACTAGAAGATGAACTCAGACTAGTACTGGCTGTGAAAGGTGGAGAATGTTGTGTAGGATTTGTGCCTCTCTGCTTATATCTTCCTTCTGCATTGATGTTCTATTCTTTGGAAATTTTTTCAATATCCATTTCCAACCTTTTGATTTCTAATTGACATTGGATCTCCTCACTTTGCTTTATAATTATTGTAAACAAGTCATTCTACCTAACAATACTAGGTGTGTGGTAAATACACATTTTGGATCAAGGCCTTCAACAATTTCAACTTCACTTAAGTTAAAAGAATCTAAAGACTCTACAAGCTCCGCAACATGAGCCACATTCTTCACAATGACTTCTCCAATAGTAAAATCCAAAGAAATAATTTTCATTTTCTTTTTTCATTCTAACAAAAGTAGTCATTCATGGTAGACTTCAGTAACAAAATACCTATCTATAACAAATTTTGGCAGCAATAATGGCTTATCTTCAAATACATAAAGTCAAATCATGTTATTACTTTCACTTTTTTCATGGACCCCTTTGCCCCATAGGAAAAATTGGGCCTTCATAGATATTTGGGGGGCTCTTGTCCAGTTATCATGTAATTGACTCCCTTTACAAAGGAATCTTGGATTTCACAAAAAATTAAAGAATTTTTATGCTTCCACAGTATGGGAGACTAGAACTATGTTGGTTCTTCATTGGGATTGAAATTAGGTTTATAGGGTAAGTCGTGAAAGAAATGGTTGGACACGAGGGTTGTTATCAGATACGCCATCATAAAGAAAGAATTTCTTTTGGACAAATTGAGTAGCTGAAAATCTAGTTCATTGGAAATGAGGTGAGTCTAGTCAATAACCAATCTTTCTTGTATGAGTGCTAGAGCAGATAGAGTGTGGATTTTGGGACATTCATTGTAGTTTCTTACCTAATCATGTGGGAAAAGATCCAAAATAAGTTCCTAAATGGTTGTATAAACAAAGAAATATCTAGAAGGGAATATCATAAGGAACCTAGAAAGTTAGTGAAATGAATTCTTGAATAATGTTCAACCAACCTACTTGTGAGTCCACAAAGCTATCTTCTTCCGATAATTTGAAGTACTTATTCAGCTCGGGTAGCTTGAATATCCATCTAAATGCCTTGAGAGTCAGAGGAATTCGGGTCTTCTTCACTATTGGCCCAAAAAAACCCTAATTTTGCGTGAAAAAACACCTTAAAAATGAAAAGTGTTGTTGTTGCATCAACACTTTTTTGGGGGGAGGGGGTTAAAATTCCAATTTTTTTAGCAATGACATTAAAAAAATATATATATGTGCAATAAATATGAAAAAACACCCTGAAATGATAAGTGTTGATGTAGCTTGATGCCACATCAACACTCTTTTTTATTTTTTGGGTTAAAATTCCAATTTTTTTAACAATGGCATTAAAAACTAAATTTTTTGTGCAATAAATATGAAAAAAATACCCCAAAATCAAAAAGTGTTGATGTTGCATCAACGTTTTTTTGGGTTAAAATTCCAACATTTTTTAGTGATGGCATTTAAAATGATAGCTCTGGCCCATGGAGTGTAGAATACACATTGATGGGGTGTACTATTAAGGCACTCAATGATGTGAAGATCATCGGTTCGAAACTCTATGGGAAAAAATCCATCCATGTTAAGGGTTGGTGTAACCCGCGATGGGTGCACTCCTCTGGTTGTGGTTTCTCAAGCCAAAGGTTAAGCGTGCAGTCATCTAAAGGCTTAAACACACAACCACCTATATATAATATATTATATATTTATAGATTATATATTAATAAATATATATATTATATATATATATTATATATAATATATATTATTACTCAAAAAAAACCTTAAAATTTTGACATTTTCAAGCATATGGTTAAAGATAAAACATCACGACTTTGAAAATCCTTATAATTTCAACATTTTTTAGCCACATAATTAAAACCAAATATCATGACTCTAAAAATATTTAAATTTTCGACTTATTTCGAGACCAAATATCATGACTAAAAAAAAATATTTAAAATGAATACCTAATAAAGGATTCATTATACCAAATGCTAAAAGTATAATTCTTTTAAAATCTTACCTTAAGACAATTTGACACATTGCAAAAAAAACTTAAAAATCAACCATCAAATTGACACGTAGTGGGGGTAGACTTGACCCACTGCAATAAAATCTTAAAAATAAACTATCAAATTGACACATAGTGGGGTCAAGTTGTTAGTCGAGCAACAACACAACCCCTGCAACCAAGGAAAAAGTAAAAAAAAATAAATATATAAATAAATAAAAATTTAAATTTAAAAAAAAAATAAAACAAAAAATTTAAAAATTTATCAGATCTAGGTACCCCTTTGATTGGCGTGTCGTATCAAATCCTACAAGACAACAATCAAGATAGATAGGTGTCTGGGTGGCACTCATGCACCACAGAATTTTTCCAGGTGATTTTATGATCCAGATTTAAACAGGAACGCAACGAATTACAGAGATAACCATAAACACAGAGATGCAGTAGAAATAATACTTCATTTCATTAATGTAAAATATTGAAATATGCTTACAAACAACGATGGAAATAAACCATCTAGGGCGATGGTAGCTTATCTCTGAGAAGAGATGTGGCAGCTACATGCCTCTGAACTATGTTACAATGAGGCTCGAAGGCCTATTTTATTGTTGAGAAACAATGGAAAACCCTAAACATCCAAAAACCTAACCCTAGAAGATGAAACGCCAAACTGTGGGCCCCGTTTGGGTAAACTGGTACATCAACTTCCTGAGGTCATAACATTAGCATATGATCTTATTTTGACACACACCATATCTTGTTAGAAAGATCTATCTAAGAAATACAACTTTGGGAAGAGCAACATTAGTCCATGGACCCATCTTTCTCCCAATTTTCCCAAAAAATGTCGTTTAGGGCCTCAAAACGGCTCCAAAAGTTCAGGACTCGAAAAACTGCTAAAAATAGTAAATTGTGCTACAATTAAGGAAACTGAAAAGTTGAAAGAAACACTGGTGGGGGTCCAAGTGGACATGGTAGGTGGCCACCAATATCCACTTGAATCATTCCTCCCCCCTTAGGAAGTAATGGTCCCCATTGCATTGAGTTCCTCCATGAGATGAGGAAACTTCTATTGAACTTGGTCCATGGTTAGCCACTTACCCTGGTGAAGGAGTTGGCCCACTTTAACAACTCGATATAGTTTGATATTCCATTGGTGATTGTGCATGATCTATGTGTCCATGATCCGATCAGTTGCAGCTTGTTCCATGCAATCTAGATTTAACTCTGTGGGTGTGAGCTGTTCTATAATGTTAGATGTGTCTAGTAATATTGGAAAGCATGGTCAAAGGCAGTCCACATTGAACACTGGGTGCAGGCCAAGGAATGGGGAAATGCTAAGCTCAAATGCATTGTCTCCCACAACCTTGGTAATGGTATAAGGACCATATCGAAGTGGTCTAAGTTTCTGATAAGCTCCAGTAAGGTGTTCCTTTTGTAAATGCAACCAGACTTTGTCACCCACCTAAAACTTGTGTGGCACCCGATGTTGATCATGTCGGTGCTTGTACTTGGCATTTGATTTCTCTAGAATGTCATGGACCTATTGGCGAATATGTCGGATGTCCTCAATGAAGTTGGTTTCCTTATCTGTTTCAGACTGGACATGAGTCGAATCTGTGTGAGTAGCTGCAAATGGCATGGCCACATCAATGGCACATAGTGGCTGGAATCCCAAGCCCACCTAAAAAGGGCTATGGCTAGTCAAGAGCCCGGTTGTAGTTATGTTGAACACAGGGGAGGCTCTCGTCCCATGTGCATGGATGTTTTGAGTTGTACATGCGTAGAATGTGTACGATCATCATGTTCACAACCTCTGTCTGGCCATTAGTTTGAGGATGGAATGTTGTGGACTTAGCGAGTTTAGTGTCCAACATTGACCAAAGACTAGACCAAAATGTACTGAGGAACCTGTTGTCCCGATCTGAGATGATAGACTGTGGGATCCAAAAGTGTACCCACACTCATTCAAAGAAGAGTTTAGCAGTGGCTTCTGGTGTGATATTTGCAGGCTGTCATAATGGCCATCTTCGAGAACCTATCGATGACCACAAAAACACAGTCATTTCCATGCTTAGTGGAAGGAAGGCCTGACATGTAATCCATGGAGATGGATTCCCAAGGTCGAGTAGGTGTACGTAGCGGGGTATAGAGGCCTTGCTTCTTGATGGCCGGTTTGGAAATGGCACAAGCAGTGCATGATCAGATGTACTTCCCGACATCCTGTCGAAGATTCGGCCAATATAAATACTTTTGCAGTACTGCCACACTTTTCTCGACCCCGAAATGCCCAGTAGCCTAACTGTATTGTGCTTGCAAAATAATCTTGGCACACTCGCTTGAAAAAACACAAAGGTGACCCAAGTGGCATAACAAGGCATCTTGGAGGTGAAAATCTGGAACATCCTGACACTCCAAGAGTGTCTGGTATGTGTGGCCGAATTCTTGGTTGCTTTTGTAGAGAAGTGGCCAATCAGAAGTCTCGTGCCCACAAGAGTTGAGCATGGTGGTTAACGCCATGATCGGTGGTCGACTGAGGCAATCTGCAACATTATTGGTGCTACCCCACTTATACTTATTATTCAAATGGAACTGTTGCAGGTATGTTGACCACTTCTGATGGCGATCATTCTGCAATTTCCCTTGGGTCTGTATGAACTGTAGGGGTCGGTGGTCTGTTTGGATGACCGTTTCCTTCTCCAAAGTTTAATGCTTCCATTGCCAGCAGGCCTGCGCAATGGAATACATGTCTTTGTCATAAGTGGGATACTTCCATACTGTGTCTGAAAGTGTCTCACTGTGATATTCCACTAAATGCCTATGTTGAGTAAGGACATTCCCAATAGCATAGTCAGAGGCATCTGTCTCGACCTCAAATGGTGTTGCAAGTATGGCAATTCGAGCACTGGTGTCATGCAGAGGTGATCATTAAACTCTGTGAATTCCTTCTGTTCCTCCCTTGGTGACTTGACTCAAGGGCCAAGAGATATGAGAAAATCCCAATACGAACCTGCAGCAAAAGTTGGCAACACCTAGAAAGCGGCAGAGCTCTATCAGAGTGGTTCGAGATGGCCAATCCTGAATGACTTGGATCTTGGTTAGATCCACATGCACCCCCTATTCATCAATAATGTATCCTAGATACTAAACCTGGGTCATGCCAAAAGTGCATTTCTCCAAATTGGCGCATAACTTGTGTTGCCATAGTGTTTGGAGAACCTGCCGGATGTGGTGGAGGTTCTCTTCCCAACTCTGGCTGAAGATCAAGATGTCATCCAAGTATGCCACTAAAAATGAGTTGGTGAATGGCCACAAGATGTCATCCATTAGCCTCATGAAGGTTTTAGGAGCATTCGTCGATCTGAAAGGCATAACCAACCATTAAAAAAGGCCCTCCTTAGCTTTGAAGGCAGTCTTCCACACATCGAAGGGTTCGATTGGTACCTGGTGATATCCTGACTTTAAATCGATCTTGCTGAAATGTTTTCCCCCTTCAATTGGTCTAGGAGGTCATCAATCCATGGGATCGGGTACCTATTACGGACAGTGATCTTGTTCAATGCCCGATAGTCAATACAAAGTTTCCAAGTCCCATCCTTCTTCTGTACCAACACGATCAAGCTCCCACAGGGCGATGAACTTGATCGGATGTGACCTTTCTGTAGCAGCTCCTAAATCTGCGTCTTGATTTCATTGTTCTCCAGAATGGAGCACCAATAGATTGGTCCATTGGGCAGCAATGCACCTGGGGTCAGATTGATGGAGTGCTTGACCTAATAGTGCAGAGGAACCCTTGCATGGGGAGGTGAAGATGTCCTCATACTCCTCCATGACTTTGTCCATCTGTAGTTTTCGTGCAGAGGGGCCCCGTCTGGAGGTCATGGTCACCATCTTCTTCTCTCCTTGAGGGTGTATCATCAGGAAAACAAATTTCCCAGTTTTGGAAATGAGCTTACTCCATTGTTTTGTAGTAACCAAAGAGATGGCAGTAGGCAGTGCTACCTCTTGTATCCTGTACAGCTTATTTCCCAAAGTAACAATAATAGCACGGGGCCTTGATTCATACACAGCATGTCACTTCCACAAGTATGGTTGTCCTAATAATACATCACAAACTTCAAGGGGAGAAATATCACACAATACCTCATCCATGAAGGGCTTGATGTTGTACGGAACGTGACACTGTCGGCTCATGCGAAGATCCCGTCCTTCGTGAAGCCACCCGATGGTGTACAATTGTGGATGTGTTGTGGCCAGTAAGCCTAGCCGCTTCATGACCTCTACTGAAATGAGGTTCTTTCGGCTCCCATTATCGACAATGAACTATAGTGAGGAACCCTTTACCCACATTTGGGAGTGGAAGAGATGCTCCTCCTCCTCTGGATCTTTGAGTTCCTCCTTCTGTATCTTCATGGTGGCAACGATGGCATTAGGCTCTACATACATAATCTGCTTCCCTTTTTCATTCCCCTTGTTGGGTTCTAACTCAGAGTCAAAACATGCATCTAATTTTGAAACCTATTAGCTCGGCCACCAGTGACTGCTTGGCCCAACACTCACTTATGTTGTGAGTGGAGCTCTTATGGAACTCACACCAACTTCCTGTGTCCTTTTCCGGCTTCACGGCATTGTTCTTTGCTTGCAGCTTTGGCAAGTTGTCTTGGGCCGCCTCGCCTTAGCTTTGTCCTTTATTCTGCAGTTTGGGGGCACCTTTCCCTTGCTTCGAATTCTCAGATCTAAAGTTTCGGTTCTTTTGTTTAAACTTTTTCTCAACCTTGATGGCATATCGGTATGCCATGCCGATTGAGGGGATGTTCAAGAATTCTTTTTCTTCCTTGATGTACTTGTTCAGGCTGCCATAGTATTTGAGTACCAAATGCTACTTTGAATCCTTGATACCCAAATTTGTGCGAAGGGTATGGAAAATATTGGTAATCTTCATCACGTCTTGGTCCCTCCCCTTCCGCGGCGTGGTCCACTTTATGTATTGATCCTCATAGCTTCCAACAGGGTAGTAATGCTCCTTTATGGCATCCCGGAATGAATCCCAAGTGAGTGTGGCTGAAAATAGTGGGCTTGTACTTTCATCCTTCTTCTCGCAGTAGGTTCCCACCAGTCCTTGACGTGGGGGGTTGCTTTGAGAAGAGCGAAAATAATCTTTTCCCAACTGGAAAAATCATGAACAGAAAAATAACCCTTTAGCAAATTTAACCATTTATCGACGGCATCTACGTCTATCTGACCCTTGAATATGGTGATTTCAAAATTAACTTCTACCTTAAATAGTGTGGTGTTTCTAGAGTAGCTGTTGGAAGCCAATGTGTCGCCCCTGGGTAGCCGCTGAAGGATCTAGGCAAAGTTGTCCATCATCATGTTCCTTTATCGCTCAAGGGCTTCTTCGAGAAATATTTTGATAGGATCTCCTACCTCCTCATATTTCCTTTCATCCGACATGGGAGGCCATTAGGATTTGTGAGGCTGGTCTTGCAAAGGTTCGACCAGTTCAAGCCCTAACTCCTTATATCTCGACCTCGTTGGGGACATGCAAAGAACTATAGAGAAAAAGCAGACTGCTTTGATACCATTAATCTGGATTTAAATAGGAACATAACAAATTACAGAGATAACCATAAACACAGAGATGTAGCAGAAATAATACTTCATTTCATTAATGTAAAATACTGAAATATGCTTACAAATAGAGATGGAAATAAACTAGCTAGGGTGATGGTAGCTTATCTCTGAGAAGAGACGTGGTGGCTACATGCCTCTGAACTATGTTACAATGAGGCTCAAAGGCCTATTTATTATTGAGAAACAATGGAAAACCCTAACAATCCAAAAACCTAACCCTAGAAGATGAAACGCCAAACTGTGGGCCCTGTTTGGGTAAATTGGTACATCAACTTCCTGGAGTCGTAACTTTGGCATATGATCTATGTTTGACGCTTACCATATATCATTAGAAAGATCTATCTGAGAACTACAACTTTGGGAAGAGAAACATTAGACGATGGACCCATGCTGCCCCCAGTTTTCCCAAAAAATGTCGTTTAGGGCCTCAAAACGACTCCGGAAGTTCAGGACCCGAAAAACTACTAAAAATAGTAAATTGTGCTACAATTAAGGAAGTTGAAAAGCTAAAAGAAACAATGGTTGGGGTCCAAGTGGACTTGGCAAGTGGCCACAAATATCCACCTAGATCATTTTATGTCTCAATTAATTCAAGTTGTCTAGAAAATATCGCCTCATAATTGGCCTTACATCAGCTCTAATGCTCCAGTTAAGATGCATGTCTTAGTCCATTTATTTCCTCCTCCATTCATTATTGTAGGAGGTATGCATTGATAAAAACATTAGAACGATTTCTCTCCCTTCCATAATTCTCATAGGCCATTGTTCCAGGCTTATCGACTCTCGACTAGTAGACATGGTTAGAGAAAGGGGTAGAGACAAATGTGAGATCGAGGACAAGGTTGGCCACCCTACTCTCCCTAGATTTATGAAAATGTAGAATGTTTTGACCCATACATTCCAGTGCATATTAATTGCTTGGTGGCTTCAGTAGAGGCTGAGGAGCACATGTGTTTGGTGACAGTCATTGGGAAGTTTTGAAATTGTTAGCACACCACCTTTGGACCCTAGAGGAAGAAAGAGGCAGAGTAGAACAAAGGATGGCAGAGGAGGGTATTCAATTCGACAACACCCATCTAGTGTTGTGCAACCTATCCAGGGCTATAAGCATTGATTTCCCTCTTGTTCCTCTATCTTTGGTAACCTCCATCTCTATAGAAATATTTGTTTATTTGAATTCCTCCCACTAGCCTCACTCCTCTCCTCTCCTTAGTACTCCAGTGGTAAAATCAAAAGGAAAAGGTCTTGTGGTCCAAGGCTCCTCTCCCAACCAGAAGCCTAAATCAAAAGGGTGGACAATCAGATGAAGTGTCCCACCATCTCTTCCCAAACTACTAAAGGAGAGCCCTCTCAATAAGAAACGAGTTCCTATGGTTGCCTTATTGTTGAAGAAAAGGGAGCAAAAGGTACACCTGGAAATATTTTAGCACGCGAAGAAGGCCACAATAAAGTACAACAAGCCAAGGAGTTCTAGAGGCAAGCAAGCAGCTTGCATAAGTCTTCCATTATGCTTTATTTGGCACTGTCTTTCTTCATATTACTTTGTTGTTTAAGTTTTAATGGCCAAACTAGTAGGCATCCTTTTTGCAAGGTTGTTGCTCATTTTTGTAAGCTCAATCTTCATTTTTGTTTGGCCCATGTTTTCCAATCAGATTTTTGCTCATATTGAAGGACCATCTCGTTTCCCTTCCATAGGCAAATGGTTCCTTTCTAGTTCTTTTCAATTAAGACTTGGTAGTTGGCAAACTTATTCTTGTATGAACAATAGCCATTACAATTACTCTCAAAATGCATTCGAGGTAAAACATTTTTGGTAATATAATGTCTCTTACTTTCTTACAAAAACAAAACTAAAAAAATTAAAATGAAACAGAAAAGATAAAAAGTTTAAAAAACTAATAATAAGTGAAAAGTAAAATAAAATAAAATAATAACATTAAAAAATATAGTTTAAAATATTAAACACTGAATAAATAAATAAATAAATAATTACAAAATTATTAAAAACAAAATAGCATAAAAATTTGAAAAAAACCAAGAATAATGCATAAAATTGAAAAATTCAAACAAACAAAAGAATATTAAAAAATCACAATAAATAAATAAATAAGAAAAAAAGTAAGAAACAAATTTTAAAAAAATACATAAATTCAAAAAATATATATTTTTAAAAAAATTAAATAATAAAAGAAAATTATTTCCCCGATGGGGGTGAGGAACCTAGCACACGAAACATCACATGGTAAACTATAGGCATAAGGGTGGAGGGTCGGCCTCCCCGCCCTCTCAAATCACCTGGCATATGGGGGAGAGTTATGGCGTCTATGTGAAATACTTCAACGCCTCGACTATTGCAGGAGGCAATGATCTAATACACAGGATGGGTTATGGTGAATTTATTTGCATTGGTGTTTCAATACGGTTTCACATTCTTGATTGGTATTCTGCTCGTAGGCGAAGGAAGCGTCGTCAATTTTTCTGGGCATGGTGGACAACCAAGAATTTCTTCCTAGACTCTTAGCTCTGCAGATTAGTATCCTCCCTATTCCGGGGGTGGTATCCCATGTTTTTCTGTGCATGCACAATGTGTCTTTCAGAGGTGCTCACTAGTTTGTATTTCTGGTTCATTTGGAAATTGGAAGTTGTGGGTTATTGGTTTCTTGGAGGTTGGTGGAGGCGGTATAGTTGGTGGTGCTTCAAGGGGTGGTGGTGACTTTGTGCATGGCGCTCCTTTGTAGGTTGTTGGGCCTATAATTCAGCTGCTTTACTTCTCAGTGTATGGTTTTATGTATGTTCTTGGGTGAAGGGAGTCAGATCCTTGAAGGTCGTCTTGGTTTCCTATTGCTGGTATGATTGGGAATGCACTCCTTGGAGTTCTTCAGGCAGGGTTGGGTATTGCTCGGCCCTTCTTCTTCTGAATTTTCAAAATTACAATGATTTTATGTGTCAAAGCCTATGGTGGCAAGATTGGTGGGGTGGCGAAAGTCTAATAGGTGTGTGTCGTTGCTTTCGGGAGGGAAGTGCTAGCTCTCATCCCTTACTGGGTGGATGGCAGTTTCAGACTTGGGTGAGGCAGGCCTGGTAGTTAGGGGTCAGGCGTGTTTGGAAGGTTGTTGGTGGTTCCTATGTTCTTGACTCTAGTATCGATATTTTCATTGCTAGTCTAGCTAGTATGTGCCCATCTCTGTGGCGAGGGCAGTCCTCCCTCCCAGCAAAGCCTGACTCAGCTGGACACAGAGACCCAGAACGCAAATATAATCTTTAGACCTGGGAGTGGAGGTGTCAAAGGCTCACCAAGATGGTAAGACAGCGGCCGCTCCGAGCAGAGGGTGGATGGTGTGCAAGGTGGTCATGGAGGTGGTCACTCGGTGACGCGGCGTGGGGGGTCGTCACAACTTCCACAGTGGAGCAATGGCATGTGGCATGGTGGCATGGGAAGGCGCGGGTGTGTAAGGCATTCGACACCTGGTGTGAGGGAAATTAAACATTGTTTTCTGGAGAATTATTGTGAGATGATATAATCCCCACTCAAGCGATGGAAATGGCTAAACATATCCGAAGAGAGGAGCATCTTGAACTGCAGCCACCTTGGACAGAATGCACTACTTCCAGTGCCAAGTTCGAGAATGAGTGGTGGTGATATGTTGTGGACAGAAACTGTTATCAGATAAGGTGGAGAAGCTGGAGTCCTGGATGGCTCACTTTGAAGAGCATGTCCAATTCTCCTTTCATCCTCCGCCTCCTCATGGGATAGCCCTCGACAACCCATCTTCCATCACGTCGAATGAGTAGCATGACCACATGTGTTCTTTTTATGTTACTTGTCTTCTTGGTGTATCTGGATTTCTCAGTTATGGACGATGTCCTTAGTCTCCTTTGTTATTTTTTGTCATATGCTACAAATGGTGGTCAACAAACCTAGTCAGAGTGAGACCACCTATTTTTTGTTAATCCTGATCTACATCATTTTTTACAAATGAATAAAATTTTGAATAATATATATATATATAATATATATATATATATATATAATATATATATATATATATATATATATATATATATATATTATATATATATATATATATATATATATATATATATATAATCAATTTCAAAATAAAAAAATATTAAAAAAAATGCACAAGTTAATGAAAAAAATAAAAAATAATTTAGAATACAAGAATAAAATTATTATAGAAAATTGTATTAAAAAAAAAATTATTTAAAATACAAATTTTAAAAGAAAATTAAAAAAAATATCAATTAAGTGGTGACAGGAGGGGGAGGGGTTATATATCTCCCCGACAAAAAAGCACAAACTCAATTTTCCTGAGGCTTGGGGCTACTACCAATAACTAAGCCAAATATCTTTCTCTTTTGGCAAGGATTGAAAATGGAAATTGAAAGGAAAATCACAAGTCTCAGTATTCGGAGATTTAATGATAGTCATTCGATAGGTGAGAAAATCAAAGGGATCACCAAATCTAGATCTCCCTCATATCCTTAAAAAATTTCGTTTTAAATTCCCTGCAATTCGAGCAAAACTAAATTCTTTCATGTGCTCAAACAATTGAATTCAAATTCTGACTCATTGGCCAATCAAAGCACTATTATGGGACAAGGGAATTTAGAAGTTGGTCAAGGAGTGGTAATTACGTCACATATTCCATGATAATGAGAAGTCTTATTGATGTATTAAGTTTTAATAATTTTAATAAATGCAGTCATTTGGATTTATGGGTATGCACCTCGCAAACAGGTTGGACAAATGCACCTTGTACTCTAACTTCAATTAGTAATTCTAGACTAAGGGATAACCTCCAACCAACATTAATACCAAACCTTTGGCATATAATGATGGATTACCATTGTCTCTACCCAAATCCCATCTAGTAATAGATTTTGACTGCATGCAGGAACAAGTGGCATTTAAGTTTGAATTCTAAAGGAAAAATGGAGATATCTTAGGCATGGGGAGACTCATATTTACATCTAAATTTACTCCATCACACTCAAAAATTAATTTCGCCACTCCTTTGTATTAGTTGGACATTATTCCAAGGAATGCTCTATCATTTCAATATGGATTTAGAGGCTTTGGAATTCGATGCACCAGGGTGGTAGCATAGAGGGAGAGTAGGGTATAAATTGAGCAATATGGCTTTTGTTCGATGTTTTTATGAGTTGTGCAATTATAGTAGTGAGAAAAGGTGGTTGTTATCTCTTGTTAACAATTGCATGACACTGCAAATGTTAGGCCCCTATGCTACTAGTGTAACCCCTTATTGTTATTAGTACAACCCCCTTATTATATTGATGCACCCATGTAGTGCCCATATTGTTACTATTGTGTCCCATAGAAGGCCATTATTGTTATTATTGTTCCCTTACATTATTATTGTCATGTCGGCTCTGATTATATTATGACCCCTTAGACTCCTATATATAGAAAGGAGATCTTTTCATTTGTATCATCCAAGAATTGTTCATTTATGTAATGTAAAGGAGATTTCCCCCTCGAAGAGGCTGAATTCTAAGGCGTTGATCTATCTTTTCTATCTTTTTGTGAGCTTGTCATACGGAATGAGTTATATTTGCGGACAAATCTAACCTCCCTAGGAGTCTAAGACTCTCTAATGACAAACAAACCAAACAAGAGCTATCCTTCTCTAGATACACATCATTCTACGAGAATTCAAATGTTTTCGATCTTACCTTAGGTCCAACGTTGTAGCAGTCCAGCCTTGCTGATCCAGATGAGCTCATCCTTCACTTTAAGACCTGCATACACTAACAAAGCAAACAATTACATAACACCTGAATATTCATCATAAAACAAAGCATATTCATCACATAGACCAAGGAATACATGAAATAATTCATTAACAAATCATTGAGAAGATGGACTTATTTGTATTAAAGAAACAAAGGAACCATTACAACCTGAGCCTTAGTGTTGTGCAAGCTCCTCCCAGGGTCCAGCAAGAGATTTCCTCTACTTTGACAAGCTCACCCACTCCCAATATGGCAACAAGGAAGGATAGTGATCTCTCCTCACAAGTCAACAATGGAAGTCCTAATTCCAGCAGCATTACCCTTTAGAATGTTCAGCTTTCAACCTCCCCTCCCATGGCTCAATGCCTGTATTTATAGTATTCTAGAGGAGGTTATTCAGTTCCAACATCAATGGGATACTCCCTCTTTTGGATGGGGTAGCTCCTCTCTTGATGGGATAAGGTCCTCTATCATAGGGATGCATGAACCATCTGGAGGCGCTCAATACACGTCAAACACTCTTCTAGAAAGCTCTAGAAGTGACCACAAGTAACTTTTTTAAGATGAAACTCGCGCCTTTTGACCTTTACAGGGTACGCACCCATCCCTTGACTTACAGAGCGTACAAGTACACAGGTACAATGAGCTTGGGATGCGTACACGCAGGCATGGTAGAGAGAACCTGCGTACCTAGAGATAAACATGTTTTTTAATGACTTTCTCTCTTTTTGAAGTTTGACATGAAGAGCAGAGGTATGAGGCTTGACAAGGAGGATAATATGACTATTGATGGAGCCATATTAACTGCAGATAGTCATGGTGACAAATTTCAGTGTAACAGATTGCCCCCTAAAGTACGAAGCCTGTAATAGATAAGGGTGTTATATCATATAGGAAGGGTGAAGTACTCTATCATTTCGAGGATC
>APFE030525401.1:279549-295672 GCA_000404065.3 Pinus taeda
CTCTCAAAGGAAATGGTACTGATACCGGTCGCACTGTATCTACCATCATCGCCCATCTCGATGTGCACTCCAAAATCTTTGTCCTCCAGATCAGAGAACAAATCTCTGTCTCCCGTCATGTGAAAAGACGCACCACTGTCCAAGAACCACACTGATCCCATCACACTTGAAACCAAGCATGCGATCAATGAAAAATCAAGCTCAAAATGAGAAGCTAAGGCCTCTCCCCCTGCAGATCCAGCAGCTTGCTTGTTCTTCTTCTTCTGCGGACAATTTGTGGCATAGTGTCCGTGCTGGTGACAGTGAAAACACTTCACCTTGGACATATCCTGCTTCTTGCCTTTCGCACCAGACTGAGAAGCTTTCTTGCTCTTCACTTTCTTTGCTTTGGCAGCCAAAGCACAATTCTCTTCATCAGCTCCCTTTGACGAAGATCCGTCCCTGGTACTCCGCCTGATCTCCTCCTGCACAAGATCTGACCATAGTATTTCCCATCCTGGCAACTTATCCCGACCATTGACAGAGTCTTGATAGGAATGCCAACTCTTCGGAAGACCAAGGAGAGCCAAGCTCACCAAGTCCTTATCATCGACAATAACCCCCACACTTCCCAGTTCATCTTGACATGAGTGAACTTCGTGAGATACTTGGGTATACTGTCACCCTTCTTGCATTTGATGTTTCTGAGTTTATCTTTGAGCGCCAGCTTCCTCTCATCGCTCTTGCTTTGGAATAATTATGTTAATGATTTCCACATCAATTATGGAGTAGCCTTTCCATGGAGGCTGGACACAATGTGATCCTTCACGCCCTCCAACAGAATCCTTCGACATTTTGCAATCTTCTTTTGCCAAGCATCAGCTTGAGTAGCATCAGTAGGCTTTGGGATATCCGTATCTATGAACTCCTTTAGCCCATTATCATCCAATACTGCCTCCATCCTGTCCTTCCATGCAATATAGTTTGAGCTGCCCTCAAGAGCATACTCCAATCGCAATCCGTTGAAAGACATTGCTGCGTTGTCACCAAGAAAACACTACTGCAAATTCGAATTCCAACAGCAACCAACTCAACCGCCTCAGATCTAAGATTCGTGAGAACACAATATTTCTCGTACAGAGATTGACTGTATGGGCTTTGACCGATATCTCACCTTCCAAAAGAAGGATGAATCCAGAGGCTACCTGGCCCGATTACAGACTCTCCCTGAAGAAATAGAATGTAAACACTTCCTGAATAGTAGATCAGATGATCAACAGCTCTGATACCATGTAGAAATTTTGAATAATTTAACACATATTCAAAAGAGATTATCCTGATCATGTACTATTGCGGAAAACATACACAATACATAAGCTCCTCTACGTTGATCATCAATATAGCAGCATCAATAACAATAAAACATCAAGAGCATTCACACATTAACACCATATGTATCCCGGGGAAAGCATCTCGCTAAAAACCCCAACTATCTGTATATTAATGATTGAGTCATGTAACATTACAAAGTACAATGCTTATCACAAGCAATCCAGTACCAGTTCCACCTGTTACACACAATACAGCTCAGATCTGAATCAATCACTGGCTCAAATCTCTTCCGCTGCTTGCCTGCCTCCGCTGCTCAATACCTGCACAAGAACCGGTGATAATTCCAAGGCAGCCACGTCTTTCCTTGGCTAAAACACGTGAGCACAAGCTACAATGTGGGAAAATACGTGGGCAAACTCATTGTCATACTCAATCCCTTGATTATGCAAGATCTGATGCACAACTATAGTCACAACTGATAGCAATCTGATTCTCTAACACCTGTCCCTGCTGAACTGAACATGCACTGACATGCAACTGAGTTAACTGATGTATTCATTATTTGTATTATGAGTTAATAACTTGTGAATTAATTAATAACTAATTCACCCAACTCATCTCTAGTCTATTTGCCAGTTAGACTAAATACACCCAGTTTAACAAAGCTAAACTGAACACAACTCCATCAACTGCACCTCCAGTCCACTAAACTCAACTCACTTGAGTTCTAACTGAAGTCATGCATGCAACAACTCAACTGACTCATAAGAAAAGAGTATTTCCTTCTGACAGCTGCATGTGCCACCTCTGTAGCTCAAACTGAAGTGCTCCAAGAGAATAAGATTAAGTTTATAGTCCAAATATTATTGTGAGATAATAATATTTGACTTTTCTATTTTTGACAGCCAGTCTAAAAATAGACTTGATCACTCATACTGTGATCACTCACACTTTCATCAAAAATAGAAGTCCATCTATTTTTCTCAACTTGATCAATCATCCATAAACAACAACCTGCAATCCATAGACATGATCCATATGTCTAAAAATAGACATAGTCTAAAAATAGACTTGCGCCAAAAATAGCCTGCGGGCCCACTTAGTGAAGGCGACTCTTTTCACTAAGCTCCATCATCTTGTTGCAATCTCAACATATAGGAAGGGGAAGTGGGTGATTCTAGCAAGTTATAGCTTGAAAAAGAAAAGAGATTTTCAAGCCTCCTATAGATGGGTGCCTAAAAAAATTGATGTAAAAATGGAGCGGGTGCTTTCATTTACATCACAAAAACAAAATTCATGGTTTTCTCCCTTTTTGAGTTTCCACTTATATATGGTGTCTACATGTGTTGATTGTGTGCTTGTTTTAATTTTCATGATTAATTGTTGAATATTTATGTAACTCTACTCATTTTTAAAGGAGAGGCTAATATATTGTTAAAAATAATTAAAATTGGCCATTGTTAAACATATACAATTAATGATTCACCCCCCTCTCAAAAATTGCGCAATTTCCAACAATTGGAAACAGAGCATGTTCCTTCAACATCGGCCTAACAATTGGAAGGAATATCTAGTTCATAGGTATGGCCAGTTAGGAGGGGTGTTCTACAAACAATTCTTCTTTGTTTAATGGTACTAATTATATCTTTTGGAAATTTAGAATAAAGACATTATTAATTTCCCTTAGAGTAGATGGTTGGGGTGCAATAAAGCATGGTTATGAGAAACCATAAGCCATTGTTTATCAAGGCAATAAACTGGAATTTTCATTCAATGGAAAAGCCTAAATGTTATCCTTAGTGGGCTAGCTGAATTAGAATTTGTAAAATTAATGCATTGCAATACTGTAAAAGAAATGTGGGATTAGCTAAAGAACATTCATGAAGGTGATGGTAAAGTAAAAATGGCTAAACTACAAGTTTATAGAATGCAGTTTGAGTCTTCGAGAATGAGTGATGATGAAGATATAGAAAAGTATTTCTTCAAATCAATGAAATAGTAAATGTTATGAGAGGTCTTCATGAAAACATTAATGAATCCAGCATAGTCCAAAAAATGTTGAGGTCTCTTCCTGCCAAGTTTAATCCTAAAGAATCGACTATTGAAGAAATGTCTAACATTGGAAATCTGATAATGGATCAATTTGGCTCTCTAACAACATATAAAATTTCAAAAGTATCTACATCATGAGATGTGACATTTAAAGAAAATAAGAAATATATAGAAGAGCAACAATGTTCATGCTCAACCTCAAATGAAGGAGAAGCAAAACTTGTGACAAGACTAAAGAAAGGGACTAGTAAGTATAAAGGAAAGCTTCCTTTCAAGTTCTTTAATTGTGGCATATTAATATATTATTCCTCAAGGCGTCTACTTAAGATGGAAGAAAAAAATTCAAGAGGTAAATAAAAGAGTAAAAATAATAGAGTAAAGAATGAGAAGATATTTTAAAAGAAAACTTTTTATACCCAAGATACCAGCTCCTTAGAAGAAAAAAATGAATGTTATGATGAAGAGGAAAATAGTGAATTCATGCTTACGGCCCTAGAGTCTCAATCTAAAAAAATTTATGAGTGTAATTTGAGTGAAGAAGAAGAGAGTGAAGTTGACCTTGAGGGGAGTAAATTAATTCTCTATAAGAAATTGATAAGCTCAAACAATGGAATAGAAAACAAAAGGAAATATTAATGAAATGTGTTAAAGAATAGCCTAATTCCAACAAGCTTCTCTAGTTAAAAGTTGAATTATAAGAGGCCAAAAAGGTTGAATACATCATGTTACAATAGTTAAAAGAGAAAGAAAAGAATGTGAGAAGTTAGAAGATGAAGTGGTTTCTCTTAAAAAGAAGCTATAGAAAACACAGGTTGAATTAAGTATGACCCTTGGACACATTAAGGGGTCTAAAAAGTTGGATGAGATACTGAAAGCTCAAAGATATCCTCTTATGAAAGTTGGTTCAGGCTATGAAGGATAAACTAGTAAGAAGAAGACAGAGGATAAAAAGACCATCAACTTCTTCAAAGCTATCTCAAGAGATAATGATAGAAATTAGCAGCTAAAGAATAAGAATGTCATCAACACACCTCAAGAATAACAAGGTAATAATGCATCTCAACAACAAAAAAGGAACAACACCACTTGACAACAACAACCCACTTAGTAGTAGATAAGAAATTTTTATAATCAGGCAATGAGTTGCTAGAAACCCTATCTCCTCAAAAGACAAAAGTATTAGATGGCAAGGAGAGACCATATTCACAAGCACCATATTTCCCCTAGTATGAAAGTTTCTTCAATGGGTATTGTTATCTGTGCAAAAAGATTGGGCACAAACCAGTGAACTACAAATCATATATCAAAAGGAATGAAATCATAAAAGAAATCAGGTCAGTGACATATGCGTAAATGCAAGAAGAAACACAAGCACGAACAACAATCATTTTCACCCCATTCTGATGTCATTGAAAACTTCAGACCACATTCTCAGGATAATCATAGGGCAGAGGAACCCATGTTGTGGAAAAATAAAAAGGAAGAGAGGAAAACCAGCAAATGTGCCCTTGTTCTTTATGTTCATAACCAAAACAACCAATGGTATGTAGATAATGATTGAGAATATGGCTAGAGATAAGAGCAAGTTTTTGTCGCTAAATGAAAACAAATTGGAAATGTCACTTTTGGCATTGATGCACCAGGGACAATAATGGGAAAAGTACAGTAAGCTTGAATAATGGCAGAGGCCAGGCATGAGATGTATTAATTCTAGATGGACTAAAACATAATCTATTGAGTGTGATCCATATGTGTGACAGATGATACGATGTAATATTTAGAACTCAGGAATGTGAAATAAATTTAGCTATAATAGGACAGATATTGGTCAAGGGAATCCGAACAATAAACAATGTATATGTTCTAAAGGAAGATAGTCAAGAACGTAATTTGGGAAAACAATATGATTGCTGGTTGTGGCATAGAAGACTAGGGAATTTAAACTTTGATCATATCATTAGAATTAACAAAAAGGGAGTTGTAAGAGACCTAGAAAAAATTACCAAGCCTCAAAATCATGTTTGCAAATCATGTCAAATGGGAAACAAGCACATGTTCCTGCCAGGACTAAAGAGAAGTTATCAATCAACAAGCCACTTCAACTAGTATACATGGACCTATGTGGACCTTTTAGAATAGAAGCATCTGGAGGTGAGTGTTACTTCAAGTTAGTGATTGATTATTTTTCTAGACTAACATGGGTATCCTTCTTGAGAGATAAATCAAATGCATTTGATAAATTCAAGTTATTCAAAGCATTCGCAGAAAATCAAACAAGTTGTAAGATAAATGGCATAAGATTAGACATAGGAGGAGAGTTTACATCAAATGGATTAGAAGATTTCTATGATGAACATGGTATAAAGAGGTAGTATAACATTGTAGGAACTCCCTAGAAAAATGGAGTAGTTGAAAGGCAAATAGATCAATACAACAAATGACTAGAGTTATGATGCAAGAAAGGAACATACCAAAGACATATTGGGTTGAATCTATTCACTCAGAAGTTCACATACTAAATAAAGCACATATCAGGCCTAACTGTGACGAAACACCCTATGAGTTATGGCATGGAAAACTAGTGTCAATGAACACTTTAAAGTGTTTGGCAATAAATTTTATATTAAAAACAACAATGAGAAATTGGGGAAATTTGATGTTAGGGTAGACAAAGGAACCTTCTTAGGGTACTCAACAAAAACCAAGTGTACATGTGCTACAACAAAATATTACACAAGATTGTTGGTTGTATAGATGTGAAATTAGATGATTAACTATCTCCCAAAAGCAAGAAAATAGGATTTATCAATCCCTATTATCAAGTAATCAGTGAAGAAGAGGAAGAACATTTTAAAGATATTGAGGAAGCAGAGACCATTCAAAAGAACCTTCGAGGTATGTAATATTGAAAATAAAATCATTGATAACAAGAATGTAGGAGTCCAAACAAAAAGAAAACTTGTTGACACATCAAATCAATCTTAGATTGCCATGTTTTCCATGATTGAACCAAATATTTTTTCTGAAGCAAGAAAAGAATAATATTGGATATATACCATGAATGAGAAATTAAATAGATAGAAAAGAATGAGACTTTGGAGCTAACATAAAAACATCATAGGCACAAAGTGGGCCTTAAAAAACAAATTGAATGAACAAGGCAATATTATTATAAATAAGGCAACGTTGGTATACAAGGGCTATGCATAGGTAGAAGTATTAGAATTTAAAGAAAAAAATTCACCAATGGGAAAACTAGAATAAATCAAGATGTTTCTTGCTTTTTCCTATCACAAAGACTTAAAAGTATATCAAATGTATGTGAAGTATGTCTTCATAAATGAAGATCTTGAAGAATAAGTATATCTAAAACAACCTAAAGGGTTCCAAATATCAGATAATAATGATGTTTGCATATTAAAGAAGGCACTCTATGGTCTCAAACAAGAACCATGAGCATGGTACTCTCGTTTGGACAAAATATCTTTAGAAACAAGGCTTCAAGAGATGAACAATTGACAAAAAATTGTACATAAAATCAAATAATGAAGAACTTTTATTGTAGTTGTATATGTTGATGACATAACATTTGGAAGCAAAAAAAACTCCCTAGTTCAATGGTTTTCTAATGAAATGAAGTTAGAGTTTGAAATTCCAAGGATTGGAGAACTTCCTTTCTTCCTTGGTTTGAAAATCATACAAAACTCATAAGCTATGTTCATATCACAAGGGAAATACTTAAAAGAAATGTTGAAAACGTTCAGAATGGAGGATTGTACCTCTATCACCACTCCCATGGTTGTTGGATGCAAGCTAATTAAGGATGATGAATCATTTAAGATTTATCAAAAGTTATATAGATCTATGATTAGTAGCTTAGTATACCTAACAACTTCAAGACCAAACATAATTCTAGTAGTTGGGTTAGTAGAAATATATCAATCAGCTCCAAAACAAAGCTACCTCTTAGCAACAAAAATAATCTTTAAATATCTAAAATGAAAAATGGATTATGGATTGTGGACCCAAAAGGAAAATGCTTCTTACTGACAGCCTACACAAATGCATATTAAGAAAGTTGCATAGAGGATAGAAAATGTACAAGTTTTGGTGAATTTTATTAAGAGAATAATTGGTTTCTTGGTTGAGCAAGAAGAAAACCTCAGTCTCATTATCTATTGCCGAAGCTGAATACATAGAAACAAATTCTTGTTGCACACAAGTACTTTGTATGAACCAAATTCTTCAATACATGAAGGTAGCATACTATGAACCAATCTCTATCAAATGTGATAATACAAGTGCAATAAGCATATAAAAAAATATAGTTCTTCACTCTAAAACTAAACACATTCCCAACAAGTATCATTTCCTTAGAGAGTAGGTTGTTAAGCAGATTGTAAATTTGGAGTATATATCAACTAAAGAAAACAAAACTTGATATATTCAACAAGCCTTTGGAAAGGGATCCCCTTGAATATCTAAGAAAAAATTAGGGGTAGTTCCTTCTCCTTCTCCTAATTAATTTAAATTCAAAAAGGAGCTTCTAACAACCATTGAATGATTGAAAAGGAGAAGAATAATCTCAAGGGGAGCTTCTACATTCACACTAATAACATAAAGAAGAAGGGGAGGATGACAAATATGAATATGCCACAAAGATCCAATCAAAATATGTTTATCTTTTAGCAAGTGAATTGGATATAACTGATAAGAAGCATGAACAAGGGAATTTATATGGTAATAAGGAAAATGGAAGCATTTACATGTTATTTTAATATAAGGATAAAGATCTTACTGGCTTAGGTGAGAGTCTAGGAATGTGCTTTAGTGTTCCCCAGGTTAAGTGTTGCATAAAGCAATTATTAATCGAGATGCACTATTTTCATATCAACCATGTTTTGCATCGGAACATCAAAGGATATAATATGTTGATTGATAATAATGGGATCCTAAAAATTTCATATTTTCGCCTAGCAATATCATTCTACAGTGACCAAAATGGAAACCTAACCAATAGAGTAATAAAATTGTGGTATAGGCCCCCATAATTGCTACTAGGCTCAACAAAGTATGGTTTGGTTGTTGACATGTGGTCAGTTGGAGGTATATTTTCAGAGCTTTTATATGGAAAACCAATTTTACCAAGAAATAATGAACTAGAGTAACTCACCAAAATTTTTGAGCTTTGTGGATCTTTAGATGAATCCAATTGGTTGGTTGTTTCCTAACCTCCATGGTACAATAATTTCAAGACACAATGGAAAATGAAGAGGAATCTTGAATAGAATGGCAAAGGAACATATGAGAAAGTTTACATGACCAAGGAGATCAAGACTAGGGAAAGTGTTGCCCTAAAGAAAATTCATATGGACAATGAAAGATCAGGGTTCCCAATAACCGCAATTCAGTAAATCAAGCTTATGAAGAAATTGTAGCATGAAAAAATTATCACGTTAAAGGAAATAGTTACCTTTCCAAGTCTTGAGAATAAAATGAAAATGAAAATAGCTATAATCCATATATAGTTATATACAATGAACAATAAAAAAAATAAAACAAATCAATGGTGTGGAGGCAACATAAATAGTCCCTTCATGAGAATGAATAAGTTACAACATATAAATGAATAATAGCAATACATGGTGCCTCCATGCAGGGGGAGCAACATGAATAAACACGAACAACAATATAGATATACTAATTCAGTCGATGAACAAATAGAAGTAGAACTACTTGGCTAATATGCTAGTTTTGGATTTCGAGCCTAAGAGACTGAGCATATATTAGTTTGTGGACATAGTTAGCTTTAGCAGTTGGTTGTGTTACATAGCCAATGTTGGTGATCCGGGAATTTAGCCATTACATAGTCTATGTTACACAGAGCAGTTACAAATGAGGGAATCCATTCATTACATAGTATGTGTTACACATAGAAATTACAAATCAGAGAATCCAATCGTTACATTGTATATGTTCCACAAAGAAAATTTGAGTTTATATATGTGGTATGATAGAATTTCAGACCTGTGGTATTATACAAGTGTGGTCCTGAGGGTAGAGCATAACTCATGGATGCCAGAGGAGTTGCAAATACACACGAGAGCCAAAACCTTGAACTTGCATATCAAAGGGGGAGAAAACAACAACCTTCAAAATTACCCCTTGCCAGTGATTTAAAAAGGGGAGGTAATATATCAATGTTATGTGCTTCCATCAATGCCAACGACGCTAATGTTAGTAGTGTTGGAATTGATTTCAAAGTTGTTCTGATTAAAGAAGTTTTATCTACAGTAGATAAAATTTCTCAAAGGTCATCAGTCAAAGGTTTAGTCAATCTATTTTTTCTATGCACTAGTAATTATCCAATATCGGACACATCCTTGGAAAAAATATGTTTTTACTCATAGAGGCCTTGAGTGTGAATGGATCATCATGTGAGAAAATTCAAACTTCAAAAACAATAGTTCTATTAAGCTCAAGTTGGATATCACCTTCAGAGATATACAAAGTTGTCCTAGATGAAACTAGTATTGTTCAATTTTTTGTGTTGGTAATTAAAATGTGTTTATGAATTATCTAAGGGCATATTGTTTGGATTAACCATATATGAAAGTGAATCATCTTTCTTTTGAGGGAATTGAAAATTTATTTGACTTGTAACCTAAACAACAGTTCATAATTGAGTTGTTTCCCGAGGTTTGCTTCTTTTTTTTTATTGGTATTGATTTTGGGTAACATGGCCACAGAGGAAAGAATTTTCTATCCTATATAATGTTGGAGCAATGATTTTTATCAAAGTCTTGGATTGAAAATGAGAAGTATTAATGAATTTTACCTATTGATATTAGTGTAACATTATACTCTTCACAAAATTGAAGGGGAGTAGTCTATTTTGTTGGGAGAATTATAGAAAAGAAAAGAAAAAAAAATATTCTAAAACTTTTGGTGTAGGCTACCTAGAATTGTGATGAAAAATACGAGAATATTTTTCATTCATTTATTAATGTCATACACATTGTTTTTCTTCATCTAAAAATATCCATAGATATCACTACTTTGGTAGCGTTGACATTGAGAAAATCAATTTTTGTCTATATTTGAGCATTGTATCCCTTTTTCTTGCTAAATTATTATTGGCAATTGCATGCCCCAACTCATAGTAGGAACATACTCCCAATGCCTTATTTTCCATACAAGAGTCCATAGAAGGCAGCGTTGATATTTCTCATACTAATGGGTAGATAAACATGTTTTAACATTACCGAAAGCATGTTTGAATGACAATGGATATACTTTTGTTTTTTTGTGTAGGTGCAATTGGACAATTGGACTTACTAGACTGGCTTGCTAAAACTTAAAATCTTATTCAACCAAGTCATATTAAAAGGGAAGAAACACTTCACATTCACTGTTGATGATCTTTATGGAAATAGCTTTGTAGAGAACCCATTTTAACCTGATCCAAATCCATTACTTTCTGCAAAGTTCTATGACTACAAACATGTGCAACAAGTAGCATTGGGATTTCTAGTTGATTCAGCTTCCAATGAGAAAGTTAGTACTCAACAAGATATTGATCAAACTTCGTCTCCTGGAAAAAAAAAACAGCGGGGAACTAGGTACATACCTACTGGAATAAGAAAGGAGTCACATGGGCCTATTTGGGAAACAAAAACACATCAAGCTATTACTCAGGTTAATAGAAATGAAGTTGCTACAACTTCATCGGCTTTGGAGACATACTTTTACCAATATTGTTGATAGCCTTTACTTTAAGATATGATTGGTCAAATAAGAAGACTTTGCAAGGAGGCTATCTTTTGTGGCCCATGATTGGCCATGGATTTGGATTGTTCATTACATTTGTTTCTATAAATCTAAAGGAAGGAAATGGACAAACTACTCTTATGTATGTTGTCCCTTGTACCCTTGGCACTATTATACCCTTGGGATGGTTGCGGAGTGAACTAAGTAATTTGTGGTTAAAGGGAGAGCCTCAAATGCCTTGCCCAAGGATGGTGTTCTTTGCAAAGAATTTTACTGCTCGAAGTTCCATCAAATATGTATATGTTACCTTTACATTAATTTTATGAAATGCAATGCCAAGCATTGGAAATAATGGTTGCATTTTTTTTTGTGAATAATCACATGGAACGTAGTATCTCTTTCAATTATTTGGTAGAGAAGAGAATTCGAAATGAATAGGTGTGAAGCATGAATTATAAATCGAACTCCTTCAATTCCCTACATTGGAATACAAACAAAAAACGAGTTAAATATACATATATATTTAGAAGGAAAAACTATTAGTTGATGGAATTGTGGAGAGACCTGATTCAAAATTTTATAAAAAGAGAGAGAAATATAGAGAGGAAGAGGAGAAGAAGTGAGAAAAAGGAGCAGAGAAGATAAAGGGGCAGAAATAAAGTACAAAACATAACCAAAGAAAAAGAAGAACTCATAATTGAAACACTAAGTAAACCAGCAAAGTAAATTTTTTATTTTATCAGGATTGGTGTCTCCTTTCAGGTAGTAGCCTGAAAAGGCACAAGTTGGAACCTATAGGAAGAAGAAGTAGTTGTTTCCAACAATTTCTATCTTGCAAAAGAAAAGAGAGGTTGAAGCCTCATGTAGGTGGGTGCCTACAAAAGTTGATGTAAAAAAGGAGTGAATGCTTACATTTACATCACAAAAACAAAATTTGTGGTTTCCTCCCTTTATGGGTTTTCCCGCACTTTCTCCTTTTCAATCCATCTTTCCTTTCTAGGATGCATTCAAACCTACTCGAAGGTACTCCACATCTCCCCATCATGAAGTCTTGGTTCTTCTATCTAGGAAGATGTCTTTAGGAAACTTGTCCAAGTATTCTAGAGAGAAATCATCCATTGATGGAACTTGACCAGTTTCCTCTAGATCCATGATGATGGGTGTTTTGTAAAGTTTCAAGTTCTCAACATTAACTATAGAATATATCTATATATATGCTAGAAGATCAAGGAAATAAGTATTTGTTCCAATCTTTTCTAAGATGGTGAATGGGCCATATATGATTGATTTCAACTTCTTTCCTTCCCTATTTAACTTGTCCTTGCTAATGTGAACCCATATTATGTATCCAACCTAGAATTGGTCATCAACTTGGTATTTTTCATGTTGATCCTTATACTAAGCCTGAATCTTTCCCAAATGTTCTTGCATTTCTTGATGAATCATTTGGATTCACTGAATTAACTTACGAGCTCTGTCTTCATCACTTCGTTCATTGGAATCCTCATCTTTCCCAAATACCAAATCTAAG
The DNA here is from genome assembly GCA_000404065.3 of Pinus taeda. NCBI lineage: Eukaryota > Viridiplantae > Streptophyta > Pinopsida > Pinales > Pinaceae > Pinus > Pinus taeda. The sequence goes on from APFE030525401.1 coordinate 292,214, forward strand.
GGAGCTTTCAACATGTACCCAAAACATGTATCAAATGGTGAACTTTGAGTTGAAGATTGCAAATCCTTGCTATATGCATGTTGAACATAATGTATCTATCCACCCCACAACTTAGGATACTTGCTCCAATACTCTGGGAGCAATTGAACCATGGTTGTGTTGACGACCTATGTCTATCCCTTGGTTTGTAGATGGAATGTTGTACTCCACTTTAGCTTGGTGTCCATCATCTTCCACAAGCTTGTCTAAAACTCTCCAAGGAATTGAGAGTCTCAATCGAAAACAATGGATGTGGGTAGTCCAAAATGGACCCATACATTGTAGTGTCCCTTCTTGGTGAGATAAATTTGATGACACTTGGAGAGGGTGATTTTGATGGAATGATATAAATATTATGCATGTCAAACCTATGTATATGGTTGTATGTTATAGACCTCGTTTAGGTCACACAGTTTCTATGTGCTTATGATAAAGATTAATTTTGGTTAAGTGCGTATTATTGACGTTTTCTCTTTTGGTATCCTAGTTTGTACATAGGTGTATGACATGGATGGTGATCCAAGATTGAAACACATAGATCCATGGATGATCATGGTTATGTGGAACATATGGTTAATTATGATTTATGGATGATACATGATTTATATGATTATATATGCTTAATATTGTACTTAACAGGATGTGGAAGGGGGCCTAGTTATTTCCACACATGGATGCTCAAATTATAAATGATTGTGGAAGTCATGATACATGATTTGTATGATTATATATGCTTAATATTGTACTGAGAAGGATGTGGTAGGGGACGTGGTTATAAATGACTGTGGAAGTCATTTCTTCAAAACTAAAATTATTGCAGAAGTCATGCACAGTGCTTGGTCTTGGAATAAGACCTTACCAACAAGCCAGCAGATGGGTATGAGCTCACAATCAGCACCTTAAGGTGAAGTGGAAGTTTCAAAGAAGATTTTATGAGAAGCCATGGAAATTTAGGGCGCAAAGTCCTAAATCCATGAAAGTTAAAGCCGTGGAGTCTTGGATCTATAATAAAAGGATTAGGGCGCGGAGTCTTTAATATTTAAAAGATCAAGATGTAGAATCTTGTATCCTTGGAGTCGATCAATGTGTGAATTCCTCAATCTACTAAGGCACGAAGATGCATGTGATAGGGATGTGGAATCCCTATACCACTCATGGTTAGCTCATGGATGAATTTCCTTAATAAAATCTCATTTCTGACAATTTTGGAGTGACTTTCTAAAAATAGAAAGTCATGTCTAGCATCTCAAGTATGATTTTTTGAGATGATTTTCCAAAAATAGTAAATCACCTTGCATCAATTGGTAATCAAGTATAGTTGAATGAAAATCACTTAACTTACCACTAATCAATCCTAATAGTTCAATATTGACTTAATCATCAATATTATTAATATTATTATTATCTTTTATGAGACTATGATATTATTAGAAAAAAAAGGAATTATAAATCACCTTCATCTCCTCATTCACTTCACACCTCTCTCCTTATATGATTCTCATGGCTCTATGCAACTCTCTCTCTCTCTCTTCATAATACATTACACTCTCTTTTATGCACTCATCAAAGAATGGCATATTACTCTTACACTCATTAAAGACATGTCATAAAAGATTCTTCTTATGCTCTCTTTATTGCATATGTTACACTCTCCCTGACTAAGGCATGCATACATCTCCTTAATTGCGTGAGTTACACTCCTGTAAAGGGAATACAAGGCATGCATATTACTCCTTTATGACAATAAATTTTTTTTCCTCCTATATATGTGTCTCGTGTATTCTCACTTGAGAGGTGCGTGGTGATAACAACAGTTTGAGATATTTGAAGAAGAATGTGAGAGGGAGAGATTTGGAGAGTAGCCAAATGCTAATCTAAATTACTACATATCTCTACCCAATGGAGTTGAACATGAGTGGTATTGAGAGGAACTAAAACTTATCTTCCTCAACTTGCCTTGTATATCTCTCTATTGCTATATTTTGGTACTGCTTGTGAGCTCTTATAGCTCAGGGGTTCTAGGGGGAGAAGTTCTCCCTGGATATGGTTGGGTGGAAAACTGGATGATTCAAATGAGTTGGTTAAGGGATCAAAGATGGATCATATTCTCAACGATTGGAGTTGAATATCTCTTCAAGTATAATTTGTATTGTCCTAAAATTATAGTATATCTTTATCATAAAATAAAAAGTAGAAATTTAAATTGTTGTAAGAATCTCATTTTGGTTTAAGCTTATGTTATTTGGAACCTTATTGGATATTTGGAAATGAAGACTAATAGTGGTCTATATGAATGGATGTTTAGATCTCAAGATGTTATCGAATTATTATTGGTGTAGTCTATTTTACTAACATTGGTATTGTAGCATTTGAGAAAGGAAAGCCAAATATTGCTGAAGGTAATTACAATAAAGAAATTCCAAAGGACTTGGGTAAGAGTTTCATGATTTTTGGTTTTGTTTCAAGTAATTAAAGGCATGTTTTAAAAAGGGTTTCAATGTATTTTGCAAAGTGTTTGATAAAATCCGTGAATGGGAAATGTTATTATTTTTTAATCATTATGCATGAATAAGTGATAACTTGCAGCCTACCAGAGAAGGAAATGGATGCATACCCAAAATATACCTGAAGGATTCACTAGATCAACCATTAAAATAAAAATGTTAAAAAAAAAAGATGGAAGCCAAGAGTTTCAAGGAGAATCATTGAGGTAATTTTCAATCATTATGTATTGCAATACTTCAGGATGCTTGCCATGTGTTTGTAGGAATGATTGAATGAAAATAATGTTTGATGAATCTCAAAGCCCTTAAATTCACTTACACTGGATGAAATGATTTTGAAAGGAATTTAGAAAATACATAAGTGATTATAATTTAATTATAGGTTGTTATTTGTTTTACATAAGTGTAGATTCAAACTTGAATGCCATATGTTTGACAAAAATTGTAAATGAAATTCTAATCAACATATTTGCTAGTTTTTAAAAATGAATCTATGTGTGGTTTTCGTACCGATTCAGGACAACATCAGGGGGTATCCGTGCCATATGAACCTATAACCCTTTATTTGATTCCAAAAAAAAAACTTTTCAAAACCTGGAACGTAAATCTGGGCGATTTTGCATATTGTTGTTGTTAGTTATGTGTGCATGATATCAAGTCTTTGATGAAAGACTAAGATTATTTAGTCCTTGTTTCAAGATGCCAACATTTGAAATTTCAATTTCTTAATTTTATGAGATAAATAGGTTGAAGAAGAATCTCAAATTCATTGTTTCCAAGTGTTTGACAAAATGCCTCAATGGATTTTGATTGCATGCTTGCAAAATGTTTGTCAAAAGGCCTCAATGGCTGTAGATTGCATGTTTTCTAAGTGTTTGTCAAAAGGACTAAATGGTTGTAGCTTTTGTGCATATAA
>APFE030525401.1:295909-321908 GCA_000404065.3 Pinus taeda
CCTATTGATATTAGTGTAACATTATACTCTTCACAAAATTGAAGGGGAGTAGTCTATTTTGTTGGGAGAATTATAGAAAAGAAAAGAAAAAAAAATATTCTAAAACTTTTGGTGTAGGCTACCTAGAATTGTGATGAAAAATACGAGAATATTTTTCATTCATTTATTAATGTCATACACATTGTTTTTCTTCATCTAAAAATATCCATAGATATCACTACTTTGGTAGCGTTGACATTGAGAAAATCAATTTTTGTCTATATTTGAGCATTGTATCCCTTTTTCTTGCTAAATTATTATTGGCAATTGCATGCCCCAACTCATAGTAGGAACATACTCCCAATGCCTTATTTTCCATACAAGAGTCCATAGAAGGCAGCGTTGATATTTCTCATACTAATGGGTAGATAAACATGTTTTAACATTACCGAAAGCATGTTTGAATGACAATGGATATACTTTTGTTTTTTTGTGTAGGTGCAATTGGACAATTGGACTTACTAGACTGGCTTGCTAAAACTTAAAATCTTATTCAACCAAGTCATATTAAAAGGGAAGAAACACTTCACATTCACTGTTGATGATCTTTATGGAAATAGCTTTGTAGAGAACCCATTTTAACCTGATCCAAATCCATTACTTTCTGCAAAGTTCTATGACTACAAACATGTGCAACAAGTAGCATTGGGATTTCTAGTTGATTCAGCTTCCAATGAGAAAGTTAGTACTCAACAAGATATTGATCAAACTTCGTCTCCTGGAAAAAAAAAACAGCGGGGAACTAGGTACATACCTACTGGAATAAGAAAGGAGTCACATGGGCCTATTTGGGAAACAAAAACACATCAAGCTATTACTCAGGTTAATAGAAATGAAGTTGCTACAACTTCATCGGCTTTGGAGACATACTTTTACCAATATTGTTGATAGCCTTTACTTTAAGATATGATTGGTCAAATAAGAAGACTTTGCAAGGAGGCTATCTTTTGTGGCCCATGATTGGCCATGGATTTGGATTGTTCATTACATTTGTTTCTATAAATCTAAAGGAAGGAAATGGACAAACTACTCTTATGTATGTTGTCCCTTGTACCCTTGGCACTATTATACCCTTGGGATGGTTGCGGAGTGAACTAAGTAATTTGTGGTTAAAGGGAGAGCCTCAAATGCCTTGCCCAAGGATGGTGTTCTTTGCAAAGAATTTTACTGCTCGAAGTTCCATCAAATATGTATATGTTACCTTTACATTAATTTTATGAAATGCAATGCCAAGCATTGGAAATAATGGTTGCATTTTTTTTTGTGAATAATCACATGGAACGTAGTATCTCTTTCAATTATTTGGTAGAGAAGAGAATTCGAAATGAATAGGTGTGAAGCATGAATTATAAATCGAACTCCTTCAATTCCCTACATTGGAATACAAACAAAAAACGAGTTAAATATACATATATATTTAGAAGGAAAAACTATTAGTTGATGGAATTGTGGAGAGACCTGATTCAAAATTTTATAAAAAGAGAGAGAAATATAGAGAGGAAGAGGAGAAGAAGTGAGAAAAAGGAGCAGAGAAGATAAAGGGGCAGAAATAAAGTACAAAACATAACCAAAGAAAAAGAAGAACTCATAATTGAAACACTAAGTAAACCAGCAAAGTAAATTTTTTATTTTATCAGGATTGGTGTCTCCTTTCAGGTAGTAGCCTGAAAAGGCACAAGTTGGAACCTATAGGAAGAAGAAGTAGTTGTTTCCAACAATTTCTATCTTGCAAAAGAAAAGAGAGGTTGAAGCCTCATGTAGGTGGGTGCCTACAAAAGTTGATGTAAAAAAGGAGTGAATGCTTACATTTACATCACAAAAACAAAATTTGTGGTTTCCTCCCTTTATGGGTTTTCCCGCACTTTCTCCTTTTCAATCCATCTTTCCTTTCTAGGATGCATTCAAACCTACTCGAAGGTACTCCACATCTCCCCATCATGAAGTCTTGGTTCTTCTATCTAGGAAGATGTCTTTAGGAAACTTGTCCAAGTATTCTAGAGAGAAATCATCCATTGATGGAACTTGACCAGTTTCCTCTAGATCCATGATGATGGGTGTTTTGTAAAGTTTCAAGTTCTCAACATTAACTATAGAATATATCTATATATATGCTAGAAGATCAAGGAAATAAGTATTTGTTCCAATCTTTTCTAAGATGGTGAATGGGCCATATATGATTGATTTCAACTTCTTTCCTTCCCTATTTAACTTGTCCTTGCTAATGTGAACCCATATTATGTATCCAACCTAGAATTGGTCATCAACTTGGTATTTTTCATGTTGATCCTTATACTAAGCCTGAATCTTTCCCAAATGTTCTTGCATTTCTTGATGAATCATTTGGATTCACTGAATTAACTTACGAGCTCTGTCTTCATCACTTCGTTCATTGGAATCCTCATCTTTCCCAAATACCAAATCTAAGGGAGCTTTCAACATGTACCCAAAACATGTATCAAATGGTGAACTTTGAGTTGAAGATTGCAAATCCTTGCTATATGCATGTTGAACATAATGTATCTATCCACCCCACAACTTAGGATACTTGCTCCAATACTCTGGGAGCAATTGAACCATGGTTGTGTTGACGACCTATGTCTATCCCTTGGTTTGTAGATGGAATGTTGTACTCCACTTTAGCTTGGTGTCCATCATCTTCCACAAGCTTGTCTAAAACTCTCCAAGGAATTGAGAGTCTCAATCGAAAACAATGGATGTGGGTAGTCCAAAATGGACCCATACATTGTAGTGTCCCTTCTTGGTGAGATAAATTTGATGACACTTGGAGAGGGTGATTTTGATGGAATGATATAAATATTATGCATGTCAAACCTATGTATATGGTTGTATGTTATAGACCTCGTTTAGGTCACACAGTTTCTATGTGCTTATGATAAAGATTAATTTTGGTTAAGTGCGTATTATTGACGTTTTCTCTTTTGGTATCCTAGTTTGTACATAGGTGTATGACATGGATGGTGATCCAAGATTGAAACACATAGATCCATGGATGATCATGGTTATGTGGAACATATGGTTAATTATGATTTATGGATGATACATGATTTATATGATTATATATGCTTAATATTGTACTTAACAGGATGTGGAAGGGGGCCTAGTTATTTCCACACATGGATGCTCAAATTATAAATGATTGTGGAAGTCATGATACATGATTTGTATGATTATATATGCTTAATATTGTACTGAGAAGGATGTGGTAGGGGACGTGGTTATAAATGACTGTGGAAGTCATTTCTTCAAAACTAAAATTATTGCAGAAGTCATGCACAGTGCTTGGTCTTGGAATAAGACCTTACCAACAAGCCAGCAGATGGGTATGAGCTCACAATCAGCACCTTAAGGTGAAGTGGAAGTTTCAAAGAAGATTTTATGAGAAGCCATGGAAATTTAGGGCGCAAAGTCCTAAATCCATGAAAGTTAAAGCCGTGGAGTCTTGGATCTATAATAAAAGGATTAGGGCGCGGAGTCTTTAATATTTAAAAGATCAAGATGTAGAATCTTGTATCCTTGGAGTCGATCAATGTGTGAATTCCTCAATCTACTAAGGCACGAAGATGCATGTGATAGGGATGTGGAATCCCTATACCACTCATGGTTAGCTCATGGATGAATTTCCTTAATAAAATCTCATTTCTGACAATTTTGGAGTGACTTTCTAAAAATAGAAAGTCATGTCTAGCATCTCAAGTATGATTTTTTGAGATGATTTTCCAAAAATAGTAAATCACCTTGCATCAATTGGTAATCAAGTATAGTTGAATGAAAATCACTTAACTTACCACTAATCAATCCTAATAGTTCAATATTGACTTAATCATCAATATTATTAATATTATTATTATCTTTTATGAGACTATGATATTGTTATTAAAAGGAATTACAAGTCACCTTCATCACCTAAATAAATTCACACCTCTCTCCTTGATTACTCTCATGGTTCTACATAACTCTCTCTCTGAATGATACATTACACTCTCTCTTATGCACTCATCAAAGACATGGCATATTCCTCTTATAATCAGTAAAAGCATGTCATAAAATATTCCTCTTACACTCTCTTTAATGCATATGTTACACTCTCCTTAACTAAGGCATGCATACCTCTCCTTTATGGCATCAGTTAAACTCCTCTAAATGGAATATGTTACCTTTTCTCAATGCATGCATATTGCTCCTCCTTTAAGACAAGAATTTTGTTCTCCTCCTATATATGTGTCTCATGTATTCTCACTTGGAGAAGAAAGAGGTGCATTGTGATACCAAGAGTTGGAGAGATTTGAAGAATATTGTGAGAGGGAGAGACCTATAGAGTATCCAAATTCTAATCTAAATTACTAAGTAGCTCTAACCAATCAAGTTTAACATGAGTGGTATAAAGAGGAAGTGAAATGTATCTTCCTCGGCTAGCCTTATATATCTCTATATTGTTATATTTTGTGCTACTTGTGAGCTTATTCATCTTGGGGCTTCCAAGGGGAGAAGTTCTTCCTAGATATGGTTGGGAGGAAAATCAGATAGTTCAAATAAGTTGGTTAAAGAATCAGGGATGGAGCAGGATTTCAGCAATTGGAATTGAATATTGCATTAGGTATATATTAAATTTCCTTGAAATTTTAATATAATATTAGAATTAATAATTGTAGAAATTTTAATTTTTGTGAGCATGTAACCTTGGTTTAAGCTTATGATATCTAAACAATTATTGGCTAAGTTGAGAATGAAGACTAAGAGTAGTCTATATGTATGGATGCTTATACTTCAAGTTGGAAATATTATTGGTGTAGTTTATTATACTAACCTTGGTATTCTAGTAAACTGAGGAAGAAAATCCAAATATTGCTAACAATAATTATAATGAAGAATTGCAAAGGAGGTTGGATAAGAGTTTCATGACTTATGTTTTTGTGTTGTTTTAATTTAAATAGGTAATTAGATGCATTTTAGAAAGGGTTTCATGGTATGTTTGCAAAGTGTTTGACAAAATCCCTGAATGAGTAATGCTATCAATTTATATATTTATGCATGAATAAGTGATAACTTGTAGATTACAAGAGAAATAAGAAAATGGACATGTACCCAAAACATACCTGGAGGAATTAAAGAATCAACCCTTAAAATAAAATGCATAAATAATGGTAGCTAAAATATGGTTTGGAAGATCAAAGGCTTGAGGTGTGTTTTAGGTAATTTTTAGTTATGTCTTATGTCTCGTTCTTATTAATAATTCAATGTTTTGTGATTCAAGTTTTTGGTATAGTACTATTAGAATTTTGACAGAAAACCATAGTGGTTCTAGCATTCAGGGTTGTCATGTGTTTGTCAAATTGTAGCAATGGATGCAATAAGATTATCAAATTATGTCAAAGGACGTAACTTGTGGGTTGTAAAACCAAGAACTCATATGGTGGATTTAGAAATGTGTAAATTCAATGAAAAAATCTTAGTAGCATAAATTTGGTTTGTCTTTCCTCATGTGGAGTTGTAGATGAAAGTTTGTATTATGTGTGTTTGAAAAAAGTGGTAAATGAGACATTATGGATCCAATTTTTTGTTGTTTTAAAGAATTTCATCCCTGGGCATATTGGATTTTATTCATCCCAACATTAGGGGGTATCCATGCCATTTTGCCTTGTAACTCTCCATTTGATTCCAAAACAACACTTTTCAAAACCCAGATCGTAAATCTGAGTGATTTTGCATATTGTTGATGCCAACTCTGTGTGCATGTTGTCAAATTTTTGGTGAAGGATTAAGATGAATTATTCCATGTTTTAATATGAAAACATTTGAAGTATTAATTTATTAATTTTATGAATTAAATATGTTCAGTAAGAATCTTAGATTGCATGCTTGCAAAGTGTTTGTTAGAAGGCCTTAATGGTTGTAAATTGCATGCTTAGAAAGTATTTGTCAAAAGGCCTCAATGGTTGTATATTACATGCTTGCAAAGTGTTTTTAAAAGGCCTCAATGGTTTTAGATTGCATTCTTGCAAAGTGTTTGTCAAAATGCCTCAATGGCTATAGCTTGTAGATTGCATGCTTACAAACCGTTTGTCAAAAGGCCTTAATGGTTGTAGCTTTTGTGCATATAAATTGTTAGAGTAAATGTCTTACTTACTGTAGGTTTTATGTACAACAAATTTATGAATAGATTATTTAATGGGTGTAGCTTCCTATGTCTGCAAGTTTTTGAATGTGAAAATGAATTTAATAATTTTCTTAAGTGTGAATAGAGAATAGGACAGTTATTACTTTTATTATCTAAATATTTCATAAAAAAAAAGATGGGGGGTGTTGGAAACAATTTTACAGTGACTAATTCTGTAGGATTTTGTACAAGTGAGAATAATTATTTTGTCTAATTTGCATGTATTCATGTGTGCATTCTTGTGCTTTAATGACTGTAGCAAACAACTCTTGTATCCAATTTTGCCAAGTCCATTGTTTTATTTGGCACTTTTTGGAGAATAATATGTTTCTAAATTTGTAACAGTGGTTAATCTTGCTGTAACATCCATTATATGAGTCTCATGATTGAAGCAATGCCATTGAGAATTTTTTTATTAATGAATCAATAAACATATCATATTTATTAGATTTACTGATGAAGAGAGGCATATTCCTCCTTCAATTAACTTATTACAAGTAGGTTAATACTCATACCCTTATATGTGATTTTTGTGATAGAAGCATAATATTTTAGATTCTTGTGGCATACTTTTGTGGTTATGATGTCAAGAGTCAATAAGTGCAACTTATTTATCATAATCTAGGAGATCAATTAGGTTGATCTATATTAATGCTTGCACATGGCATTACGGTGGCATTTATTTCCAGTCTTACTTAGAGCTCACATATAAGTATGAGTAGAGCATAAGACTTTTTTTTAACTTGAGGAGAAATGTTTTTTGGAATTGGTTTTAAGAGAAATTTATCCCTGACTTCTTATGATATTATTATATTGAAATATATGAAGGAACATGATCACATGATAACTAAGTCATATTATGAGTTAAAAAACAAAAGAGTAACATTGTTCAATGTGACCTTTACTTCTCTATACTATTGATGGTTGGTAAAGTGGGACCTCAAATACACGTTGAAAGAAAAGTTGAGAAAACTGCTCAACAGTAATATGCTTGTTACATGGCATCAATACACACATCTTGAAAAACCTATCCACCACTACATACAAGTAGTCATGACCCTTTCTTGATAAAGGCAAACCTCCTACAAAATCAATGGAGATACTCTCCCAAGGATGAGAAGGAACATGGAGTGGTGCGCACAACCCCAATTTTCTATTAATGGGTTTACAAATAGAACACATCACACACCCATTTACATATTTGGTTACAATTTATTTCATCTAAGGCCAGTAACAAATTATTTTCAAATGAATTTTTTTTCTACCCTAAAGTGACCAGAAATAAGAGAAGTGTGAGCTTCTTGAATTACATGGACTCTTTCACTTGTAGGAATACATAATTTTCCAAGATGGTAGAGTAATTTATCCTGCAAATGGAAGTTCTCCACTTGTGATCCATGGGTTAGATTGTCATAAACATCTTTAAAATCTTCATCAATAGCATATTGTTCAACATAGCTATCATGAGATAAAGAAGCATTCTTCAAAACAATAGATGTAGAAACATGAGGTCTAGAAAGCATATATGCCACTTTGTTACTTATACCTTTCTTGTACTTGATTACCAAATGGAACTGTGTTGAAGGAATCCCATTCACTTGAAGTGACGAGCCTGCTACAACTTGGTATGTGACTAGAGATACTATAAGGGTTGATGATCTGTATGTATGATAGTATCCTTAGTTATCAAGTAATGCTTCCATTTCTTGACACTTTGAACCAAGGCATAAAATTCTTTGTCATATGTGGGATAGTTTACATCAACTTGAGAGAAAGCATTTGAATGGTAATAAACCGGTTTATTATCCTGCATCAATACTACATCCATGGCATATCCACTAGAATTTGTCTCAATATCAAATGGTTGTTGAAGGTATGGCAAGGCTAGTACTGGCACTATGTTGATATTTTCCTTTAAGGTGTCAAAATACTTTTGTTGCTTTCCTCCCCACTAAAATATCTACTTCACACTGGTTAGGGCATGCAAAGGAGATGTAATGACAAATAATTTAGCTATGAATCTTCTCCAATACTTGACTTCTCCAAAGAAGCTTCTCATTTCTATTACATTTGAAGGTTTAGGCCATTTGACAATTACATCAAATTTAGAAGGATCAATATTCAGTTGAGCTCCTCCAACAATATGACCCAAATATACTAAAGAAGTTTTTTTAATTCACATTTGGATAATTTTATATACAAATTCTCCTTTTGCAAAATATCCAGTAATTGTTTAACATGTTTTACAAGATTATCCCAGGGTTTTCTAAATACAATTATATCATCTAAGTATACAAGCACAAACTCATCTAATAATTGTTGAAATACATCATTCATTACCCTCATGAATGTAGTTGACGCACTAAAAATCCCAAATGTCATTACCAATGACTCGAACAGTGCTTGCTTGGTTTCGAAGGAAGTTGTCCATACATCATTCTTTGCAATTATGATCTGATGGTAACCACTGCACAAATCCAACTTAGTGAAATAAAAAAACATTCTTCAATAGATCAAGCAAATCATCTATACAAGGGAGAGGATATCCTTTTTTCACCATGATCTTTTTGAGATCCTGATAATCCACAAACATTCTCCATGTGCCATCCTTTTTCAAAACCAACACAATTTGTGAACCTCATGGGGATGAGCTAGGTATGATGACTCCTTGGTCCAAAAATTCTTGCACATGTTTCTTGATTTCTTCCATTTCCACAACTAAAATCATGTACATGCCCACATTTGACAGAGGGAAATCTTGTTGAAGATGAATCTCATACCGAATTTCTCTTTCGGGAGGCAATCCAACTAGTTTGTGAAAAATCTCATCATAATTAGAGATAATATCAAGCATTTATTTCTTGTGATAAGGATTACAACCTTCAAAAGCATTAGATAAAGCTTCAACATCATTTTCTCTCACAACCATGAGCATACACTTATTTTCGGAGTTGATGAGTCTCTTCATTTTTCTTGCACTAACAAGGGTTGAATTGACTTTCATGTGATGAGTATGACAAAATATTCCAACCCATCATTGGTGAGATGGTAATTTTTCTCATGCCTGAAAAAGACTACTTGCCTATCATACAAGTATGGGATTCCCAATACTATGCCATAAATTTCAAGTGGGACAACATCTAAATAAACCTCATCTATCAACTTTGAAGCAATGGCAAATATAACCCTACATTGCTTGCTGACCTTGAGTTTTGTATTGTCGCGCACCCAACCAAGACGGTAGGGTTTTGGATCAGGTCTCATTTCCAAACCCAACTTCTTAACATTTTATTTTGAGATAAAATTAACTTGAGAACCCATATCAAATAGTGTATCTATTTCTGTGTACTTATATACAACTCTTATATGAAACAATTCACTTATTTTTCTTTCATCAACATGAGCTTTACTTTCAAATCTTGAACTAGCATGAAAGGAACCTTTACCTTGTACTCCAATGGTTGTTATCTACTTCTCATCACTAGAATTGGAACCAAGGTCTTGTTGTGTTGTATAAACCATCTTTTTCTTTCCTTTTCCACCAAACTTCTTAGGCTTCAATTATGGATGTAGCTTCCAACAGTGCTCCTCATCATTCCCTTCTTTCTTGCAATGAAAGCAAGAGGGTTTCCCTTCTTCTTTCTCTATTTTCACTATTTCATTTTTTTTCCTTTCCCTTTGAACTTGTTATTCCGATGTAGGGACCAACCCTATATATATATATATATATAAATATATATATAATATATATATATATTATATTATATATATATATATTATATATATATATATATATATATATATATATATATATATATATTATATATATATATATATATATAATATATTTAAAATACAAAAAAATACAACAACCATAAGAAAATAGCCTTGGGAACTCAAAACTTATTAAGCATTATATAAAACTTTCTTGAATTTCACTTCATTGAACATATCATCTAATTTACATGTTATTAACTAAACCATAATGAAGTTATACAAAAGGATATTATAACAACGTAGGTACCGTTCACTAGCAGACAAGATTCAAACTTGACTTGCCGCTAATTGCCCTCATTTGTTCTCAGTCGCCTCCAAGTGTGAATGTCGACTTGCTTAATCTGAATGAAATGACCCACCTATTGACCTCCCAACCTACTCCTTGGGTACTCTCCTTCCCCGCGGACCCCCGAGCCGCAATGGGGTTGTACAATGGAGGAATGTATTAGCTGGTAGAGGAGAGCACTCTTTAGCTCAAGAGTCCCCTCTCTAAAGTCCTCTACCTCACCAAAATCACTATAGATCATAGTCACTACTCTGATATAGTCTCATCCATCCAACAATAGGGTAAAGAAAAAGTCATTTCTCCCATGGCCTGCCCCTTCTTTTATAGGATTCCTCATAGGTGACACTTGGAATTTCATACATAATTAATTATTTTTTATAATCCAATAGCTTGATTATTCACCCACCCATGTGCCACTCTCTCATCAAGGGTCTCCAAAATTATTTACTTAAATTTTAATTTAAAACTAATATTTTTCCTCACCTCAACAAGATTATTATTTCTTCTCCTAGTCGTCTCTTGATCTCCCTTTTTACTCCTTAATTTGTGTTCATTACTAAAGTCAATTGATAAGTCAAGATTTGATCCCTTGTCTACTCCATAATTTAACTCAAGTTATCTCTTAGATGAATATTCTTATGTTGGTTGTTGCCACATGGAGGTTCTCTAAATTTCTCTAAAATTTAATTTATTAATCTTATTTTAATTTACCATCATCTTCTCTTAATTAGGTTTAAATATTTTAGGATTAATATTTATCCTTACATTTATGTCCCTCTTCCCCTTTTTACCTAATTAAACTACATTATCTACCTAATATTTTCCAACATGGGAAAGGTTTAGTTTTTAAGGTAAAATATTTTATTTCTTCCTATGATCCTCTTAACCCCAGTTTTATTCTTGATTTAATTAGCTCGATATCTAACATCATTTACCCTTGATGTGAATTTACCTAGTTTTCATATCCTGACTATATTTATTAATTTATTTATTTTTAATGATTCCAAGGATGCCAAGTTTGGTTGTTCCCTTCAAGAACTTCCCTTGAAGTTCCAAGGGTGTCACGCCTAACAGTTTATTTGTGATGCCAAGGGTGCCAAGTTGGTTGTGCCCTTCAAGAAATTCCATTGAAGTTCTGTTGTGTTATTCAACAAACCACACCCCCCTCCACATTTATTAATATAATAGCTAATATTCTATTAATAAATAGGGAACCTTGATAAAATCCTTCCAAAAAAAAAAAAAATTAACATTTAGACACTTTCTTTTAAGTTTTTGGAACAAAGCAAGATATCAAGTCAAAACTCTTTGAAAGCTAGCAATACTTTCCTTTTCGCATACCACTGGACCAAGTGTGTCAAAAGCTTTATTAACAAGAAAAACTCACGAAAATCAATCAAAATAAATCACCACGCTTAACCTAAATATCATTAAGCCTTTTCATTTAGAACTAAGGCCTAAGGAATTTCCTATTAAAACAAAAGCTCGTATCGCATATTGTCATTCACAAACGGTGCACTCTCACGAAGCATGTTGAAATATGTGAAATGTGATATTGCGATGAGACGGTCAACCTATCACATCACATTGGAACACTTAAGAGAGGTTTTAAACACTTACAAATCACGTGATGTTGCAAAATGCGATAAGAGCCCGGACCTGACAGAACCCAGTTTCATAAAATGATGATTAAGTATGTTACATGATAAAAATCACTTTATAAGGTAAAACTCCATTAAACAAGCTACGCTTTGAATAAATAAAGAGCACATCGCTTATCCTGCATCTCGCATCCCCCAGGAACCTAAGGAACTCTAAGAAAGTGCACAATCAAATATGTGATAATGAGATATGTGATATTGCATTGCAAATGAAAAATCAGCATTCTCGCAACTAAAGCTCACCACTTCAAAAGTTTTCCTTCCCATTTTACGACGCAGAACATTAATGAGCAATAAAGGTAGTGATAAGGAACCATTAGTGGATATTTACTATGGGTTAATGGAATTTGTGTTCAACAGCGACTCGACGTGATACAATATATTTTCATTTGCATTTAATTAAAACTCATTTCTTGTCACCTTTTCAAGGTTATTTGTATCATTCATCCTCATTTTCATTCTCACTTTGTCTATCTGATACATTCTGCTTTGCTCCATTTCAGGGAAAATCCACACGAAGAGTCATTAGAAGCAATGGCAAAGAGGGGAAAGCCAGCTGCATATGAAAAGTCAGAAATGATCCCTCTTTTCTCTGATATTACATGCAGCAGAGCTGAAGGAACTTCAACTTGGGAGGCCACGTATTATTTGTTAGAAGAGGAAAAACCAAGGCCACAGTTGATGCCCATGTTTCCTCCAACACCTCCTACTTTGAGACAACATTCTCATTCCTACACCGCATATCTGCAAGACCAAAGATAATCCCATACACGGATATGGCCCAGTGGATAATTGACATGGTTCACATCTCAGATAGATAATTCAAGAATCAGAGGCAAGAGGTTACTGGATCTTTTTCAGCAGACATCCTATGGCTAATGTACCATTTACCAAAGACACAGAAGCTCTACAACAAATAGTTCGTCAAGCAATTTGCTAAGGAGAATGAAGACCCGGTAGACGTCAAGCGGGCTTAGACAGCAAGCGAAGGCAAGCTCAAATAGGATAAGATGGGTACGTATTCTACGGAATCTATCTCTCCCCCTTATAATGTTGCAATAGCCATGCTAGGTAGATTGTTCAGTAAACCCGGTAGCACCAAATTTTCCCCATAATAGCTTCCATTAATAGATGAAGTTTTGAACGCAACAATAATGAATTGGGCTCAAATTTTGTCTGATAATTTGGCAAAATACATTATGGAATATAGGAGAAAGAGAAGTCCCTCTTTAAGGATTTATTCCTCGCTTTTCATGAGCACTTTTGTAATGGATGCAATCTGTTTTAGTTCCAAATTTCCCATTATGGGATGGAAGTGGACCACGTATGACCTGATTCCTATCCATGTGTACCATAAGATTTTGTGGGAGTCTCAGTTTCACCCTCATTTTTATATTATTTTTCAAGGATTTATGTTACCCATCCATAAACAAGTCTACAACACAACCGCCCCTAGGTTTTCAAAAGAAGCTGAAGTGGATATTTTGCTTGTAGCCAGATGGTTTGGGGAGGAAACATTTACCTATATCAAAGTATTTGGGAGCATTTCTTCACCACATGTTCTCCCATACTATGTCCCCAACAAGTTAATGGCCGGGGAGATAGCCTACCAAATGGCAGGGGAAGGTGGGTTGAGCAAAGGATTGAAAGAGTGAAAGAAGGTCATTTGGCCTACATTTCCGTTGCAATGTGGTGCATTTGCACTACATGATTTTGGACATGCATGAAAAGAAGAAGAGATCATGAAGTCTCTGAAATTAGCTACAATCCCAGGAAGGCAGTATGACCTAAATGGCATTGCTAAGGACTTCACTACTATGGTGAGAGTAAAACCATTCACCCATGAGGAGGACACCTTCCATGACCTCTTCCTACAAAAAGAAACATTTTCAGAAGTGACGCATATGGCATCACTTATTTTTTCCCCAGATGATGTTGAATCTTTCCATGTGTACAGAAAGAGGATATTATTGAAGGTCCCATTGGACCTACTACAGATTGAACCAATAAGGGAGCCAACTCCCAGTGTAATCTTGGAGGATAGCTCCAAAGAGAATTTCGAAGAAGAAACCCAAGAAAGATCTACTCATGAGTTAGAGCACTCAGAGCACCAGTCTCAAAATGGGGTAGGCAATAAAAATAAAGAGTCTGAAAGGGACACAGCTAGAACTATAGAGGAAACAGTCGAGCAAACCACAGCAAAAACACAGGCAGAAGTTCACTCTACACCCACTCAGTTAGAAAAACCCGAGTTATTGATTTGGAAAAGGAATGCAAAGATTTCAATAAGAATCTTCACACAGATGAATAAACATCTGAGACATAGACTCCTAAGCAAGCACAACACAAGTCAACTCAAGAAACAACAGTAGAGAAAATTGTAGGCACTTAGGATGTTGAGCTCATTCCTGCCACCCCCACTTCAGAAATTATTTTTAGAATTGAGGAAATTCCTCCACAAGATGTATTTCACAGTCCTTCCCACAAATTTGTCGTCAAGAGATAGAGGAAGAAAATAAATTTAGACGTTGCAGTTGTTACGACTCTTAACAATGAACCAATGGACATTGTATGGAAGGACTCACCCATGGACCCATCTGAAAATCTCACAAAATTATCGCAATTCGTAGGAGCCTATGCTATGGAAACTATTGACAAAGTGATAGAGGTCGAAATGCTAATCAAAGAAAAGGAATAAAGAATTATTTTGTTGGAACAACAATTGGCTCAGGAGAAATCCAATCAACAAGCAGAATTACAAGTAGCCCAGTTCCAGCAAGAATTTGAACAGATGCGAATACAACATCAGGCTATCCTAGTAGAAAGAGATGCGCGAATACAAGCTATGATAGATAATTATAAAGACAATCCATAAATCGATGAGTTCATAAAGGAAGGACTCATTCTTAACTCCCAACTAATGCAGCAGAAGGAATTTCTATGCTAGAAAATCTCACAAATAAGTCCTTATTGCGAAATCAGTGATAAGCTAACAAGCCAAGTTGTCAACATGAGACTTGAGTATGACGAAATCAACAAAAAAAATTCTGAATTTATCGCCTGGAAAGAATCAGAATAAGGGAGAAAGGTTGTTCTGCCAAAATTGGAGGAATCGCATAAAGACATCTTGTTCACGGATTGGGATTCTCAGCTCAAGTAAGAGAAAAGGGCAACAACAATCGCAGAAGCAGCAACAAATAGCATAATAGAAGACATCAACAAAAATTTGCATGGCGCCAACCTGGTTACAGAAATAATACCATGATTTATTCCAAATTCCAAACAATTAGGGTACAATGGAGGCAGGCAGCAAAGGAAAAAGACGAGGTGACCAGACAGATGAGCAAGCTAAAATTGGAAGCGTACTGGTAGTTCTTAATAAAAACATACATCCCATGGATGACCTTGATATGTTTAACAACCTCCACACAAAAAATGGTGCCAGCGCTAACAGACGCTATATTTGTTGGGCAGTTGAAATCTGTGATCGGCCAACCGACACAGCTCAAGCCTATGATAGATATTTGTGATCTCAAAGATAAAATGCAAAGGAGTTAGTCACTTAGTTTATTTTTATTTTTATTTTTATTTCTACATGATCTGAGATAGGTCATTTAAACCTCCTTAGCTATTTTTGTAATAATCTATTTCAGGACCTATAGTTTGGTATTTCAACCCCTCTCATGCATTTAGAAAGGGGTCCAGAAATTTTATCAGAAACATTGCACTTCTACCCTTTTGATGAGGTTTTGATGGAATCAATGGAACATGATCTATTTTCTCTTAAATATCTAGCATGCTCTACTGAAATGCACTTTTGTACTCTTAGAATATGTTGGATTGATTGAAATTTGGTCAATATTGCTGAAGCACATAAGCAGAACTCGTCATATATGGTACTTTTATCTTATGATCTTGTTCTATTTATGTATCAGGAAATACTTCTTCTTTTAATTGTTTTATGTGTGAAAGTATGAATTACAGTTTAGCGTTATTGCACTTTTGTATGATGTTGGCTTTGACTTTATTCTGAATACATGAACGATTTTATACGTGATATATCTTTCTCAATAAATTTAGCTAACTATTTATCCAAAACGATTTCATTTCTTATTGCAGTTGAATGATCTATATTACCAATTGTTGTAGGACATCATTGTAGATTGCATATTGTATTTAAATTCTCAGGTATATTTATATTTAAGTAGTGTTTAAACTAGGATATATGCATGTGTTTATTAGTTTATATTATATTACACTTAGCTTAATCATTCCCTCGTTACGTCATATATCACCCCATCAACAATATCAAAATATCTTCTGGGAAACTGGTGCCATTATCCCTAGTCGGAGCCACTACACCTAACGGAAAAGGAGTTGTTAACCAAGGTCTAGACTGGGTGGTTTTCACCCGTGTTGTAGCAACGATTTTCATGGCTTCAACATTTTGGCGCTAGAAGGAGGGTCTAACTATGAATGGCAAGTAAATTCAAATCAATAGGCCATTCTAAAAGAAAAACTCCCTCAACATCTCCTCCAACTTCTCGATCGCATTCCAAATCTCCAAATCCTAAGCGAGAAGTTGTAAAGAACCCTTTAGAATCTACTACTATGATTTCAAAAAAGTCAAATCAATCTTCTTCTATAGAAACCCTTGAAGTCTAGTCTTTGATCCATAAGCTATGGGGGATTTCAATATCTCAAGAAGAATCTGAGTTATCTTAAGCTAGTGTTTCTTCTCAGTTCCCCTCATCTCAAAGGTTAACTAGAGAACAGAGTGAAAAGTTTAGGATCCCCCCATTTGAATTCCCTCTACCAAACCATAAGAGAGCTAAGAAGACACAATCTGAATTCCATAGTGAGGTTCTCTCATCATCACCTCAAATATCCTCACTCATTCCATCCATTTCATCACAAAATCAACCATCCACCTCACAACTCTAGATCGTGGTTTACACTTTTACTGGATCACACACCTCATCTACCAAATCACCTTCAAATACAGGAACATCTTCCTCTACACAGATAAGTACAATGGCTCAAAACCCACAAAGGCCGTGGACAAATCTAGGAGTTGTACAGATGGCAAGACCCTTACATCCATTGCTAGACCATCCAGAAAAGTGGTTACCAAAGTTTAATCATAATGATGGTTTACTAGTCGAAGAACACATAAACAATTTTTCGTTGTCCATAGACCTAAACGAAGTAGTGGAAGAATATGTAGTTGTAAGATTATTCCCTTATACCTTACAAGGATCAGCAGGGTCATGGTACTTTACAATACCATCGGGTTCCATTAATAGTTGGGATGCCTTTCAAGAGAAATTCCTAACCAAGTTTGGAGATGACAGATCAATGGCTACTCTTATCAATGATCTCTCCAACTTGAAAGACGAACCTAGAGAACCAATTAATGACTTCAATTCACGTTTTAACAAGTTATTCAATAAAATCCCAATAGCATCCAAGCCCATCAATGAAGTCCAAAATGAATGGTACATCTCTACCCTTCCTTCAAACACATCTATTTTTGTCGATAGGGTTGCCAAAATGACTTTGGCAGAAAACCTGGTTAGTCTCTGATGAAATAGAATACAACATAGTGGAAGATATATGAAAAAGACTAGAGAGAGCATTAATTTTCACGAGCTTAGCAAGTTGAAACATCAACAGAAGCTATTGCTCAAAGATCTAAAAGCAGTCCCTACTTCTCCGCTTCCCGTTGTTGTAATCTCACAAGCTGCCCAAGAAATGGGAAGACCTCCTAATACCTCATTAGACAGGATCGGTCTTACCAATATTTCTTTTATAGGAGGAAGATCCAAATCCCATACTCCTCCATTCCTTTTGAATTTTGAAGTTTTCAACAAGAATCTACACAAATGTTTAGTTGATTATGAAACTTCATCTAACATTCTACCGTGAACAGTTTGTGTGAAATTGAATATTAAGCCCCAAAAATATGTTATGCGCATTGTGTAGTTAGACCGATCCCAAGTCGAAGTTATAGGAGAGCTCAATCAAGTCATTATCGGACTCTCATCAAACCCTAAAGTGTGTCAATTCATTGACATTATTGTGGCAGATATCCCCGAGTTGTATGGTTTAATCCTTAGCAAAACTAGTTAGAAAAGCTTCATGGCTATTTTGCAACTAATTGGTCCCACATGTGGCTTCCCTATAATGGCAAGCCAAATCAAATCAGGGTTGACCTGGAAAAACATCAAAATTATATCGTTATAGAACTAGAGGGAGAGAATGAGCCAATCGCATATATTAGCAATACCATCGGAAACTACTCAGTTGAATCATTTCTAGGAAATTTTAATGCAAATACTTCACCCTTCTTGGAAAATTCTGTTATATCACCAAGTTGAGAATTTTTCTCAAACATATATTTATAAGTGTATAAAATTTGTAGATAAACCTATAGTTAGCTCATTATTTTGGAAATTATTTTTTGATGGATCCAAATCTAATAATGGAGCCGGGTAGGATGCATATTAGTTAGCCCAAAAGGAGAAAAAAGTATGCTAGCAAGCAGGCTTGAATTTGAATGCAAAAACAACATTGTCGAATATGAAGCATTGGTTCAAGGGCTATATAAGGCTATCAACCTTAATATCAAACACCTTCAAGTCTTTGGAGATTCGAAAATTGTGATAAAACAGGTAAGAAATAATGTACATTGTTTGTCTGGACAATTGAAGCATTATCAATCATTAGTCCAGGACCTCACTTCTCACTTTACAACGTTTAATGTTTCCCCTATCCTAAGACTCCAAAATGCAAGTGTTGATATTTTGGCTAATGTTACATTGAAGCTCATTCCACCATAATATTATAGCCCCAATCACTTTTCTATTGAATTGATTTTTAGGCCTTCTATTCCTGACAATATCACCAATTGGCGAGTCTTTAATAATGATCCAGATATCATAAGTTTTCTAACATATGAAGGCTCCTATGACGACTAGATAATATATGAAGATCAACATGACTCCCAGCTTAAGCAAGAAACAACTATGAATTCCATACCTAAGTCTCACGAGGGTGTCACTGAAAAACCAATATTATATCATGTGCGTTCATATTGGGGCATTAAAAATGGAAAAATCAAAAAATAATATATTGGGTTATAATGAGGGCCTAAAGGGTTTTAATATACCATATAATAATATATATAACCTAAGGTATTGTTTATATGATTTTTTGGCCAAGCGGAAGGCAAAATACACCATAGTTTTGGAGAATTTCGGGAACAACGCAGTTGCATGCACACGAAAATTTGGGAAAGGTTGCAGTTTGCATTTGAGCCTCTCTTCAAACCCAAACCTATTTCTAAGTTTGAACCCTGATCCTTTCTTCCTTCTTAGTTTGAGAAATACACTACAAGATCACCTTAACAAACACAGGCTGTGAGTGTTTCTCAACGAAGATGAATTGCAAAATGGAGAGTATATAACTCCTCAAATCCAAAGTGCCATTCGAACAGCTTCTATGCATATCACTATTTTCTCTCCCCAATATGCAGAGTCAAATTGGTGTCTTGATGAGCTCCTGCTCATGTTCAAGTTGAGGGCAACTATTATTCTAGTCTTCTATAGTGGTGTCAAGCCTTCAAATCTTAGATGGGGAATGCAGGGCGAAAAAGGAGTATATGGTCGAGCACTACAAATGTTGGAGAAGAAGACAATGTTCGATTCTAAACCACGATATGACCCCAACACCATCAAGAAATGGAGGAAGTCTCTCACTAATGCTGCAAAAATAAAATGTTTCGATATGGAGACATATAATGGGTGACTACTCCAATCTCCTTCTTACTCTAACCTTCTACCTTGCTGGATTGATATATAATTTATGTTGTACACATTTCTGACTCGTAATTTCATTTCAGCGATGGGTTACAGACACTACATCAATGGCGACAATGCAGCTACCAATGTTTGGAAGAGTGAGGCCTCTAAAAAAAGCTCATGTATACTCAAACATGGCAATGTTTGGTTGCATGTTTTTAGGGTGGACAACCCGGTATGCACCAAGGCCAACAAGCTCAAAGGTAAGATCACGATAAGCTCATCTAATATTAGAGTACCATGTGCCTAGTACTTGAAGCCATTAGGAAAGGGTAATAGATCATACGTTACATAAGGTCCATCAATTTTATCTTTTCCCTTCTCTTGCATGGTTATAATATTCAAAGGAGTCTCAGATAGGTTTGCCACAAAGTGAGTAATAGAGCTGAGCAAGATGAACCGAGAACTGGACCATAAATCCAGGGTGCAAAAGAACAACTAGCTACTCTTGGAAAGATACCATATCCAACATCATTGATAGAGCACGAATCCTTCTACTCCAACCCAACAAATGTAGGCTTGAGGGTAACTCATTGCAACAAGCAACAATACGAGAAAACACGCATGGGCAACTTGTTTGTCACGCAGGAAGGAGTGTTGGAAAAAGTTAAAAGAGCACTACATGTGTCTAGATATCCAACAGCATTGGATGAGAAATTTGAAGTATTTGAAAGGGAAATGTTACTCAAGCAGCAAAGCAAGAAGACTAGAGTTATAGGAATTGTGGGGCTTGGCAGTGTTGGAAAAACCACTGAGATGGAGAGAGCACCTCTCAGTGCAACCACTTCATTGCCACATGTGCTTATATTAGTGCAGGTGCCTGGTAGTTCAGGACATCAGAAGACTTTGTAATAGATTGATATTCTGACAAGGTAAGAAAGAAATAAATGTTGACCTAACTACTTTGAATTTATTTGTAGCAAACATTTGGAACAATATAATTAAGTGGTTTTTAGCAATTTATTTTTTTGTACCCTAAACACAGTCATGTGGATTAGTACTTTGAGACTATTTTAGGATAGATGCTAAATCATAATTTTAATCTTCATAGTCACATAATTATGTATGACATAGCATATATAATATCCCTTGCACTGTCTCTAAGAAACATCTCCCATGGTAATTGATCATTTTTGTTTGTATACTAGAAATACAACCTATTTCTAACGAATCTTGTAATCAAGCCTCCTTGAACATGGCCATGATTTAATTTGTCTTAGTTGATTTGGGAAATTTCTTTAATATTATTGTGTTTTACCTTTATATGTCATGAACATACTCAGGTAAATTCTATTATTAAATATCTTTATTTTATATGTGAGCTTTGTCCTAAGCTCAGCTGGAAATGGAAAATATTCCAAAACCTATTTTAGGTTTTTGTTATAGTCAACACTTCTTTACTGTACAAATAAATTCCAGAGTAAAACACATACACATGAAATTATGTGGTTTAGTAAACACCACAAAGCTATATAAGGGTATACAGGTAAGGATGTATATGTCGAAGACAGTTCTTGCATGTTCCAAATATTCCAACTTTGTAGTATGAACCTACAATGCCTTCATCTATTGTAGAACTTGTGGTGCAGAACTGGCAATCTTCTTACTATAAGGTTGTAAGATTGGGGACATTGAAAACAAAGGTTTGTGGGATGCATTAGTAATGTAACATTTGAATTATCCCTTCAGTGACAAACTCAAACTTGAGAACTTTATGTTATCTATTGGTCAGCCATTTTATAGTGACTCTGCAGACATAGATTGATAATAAGCTATGATTAAATAGGAAACAACTTGCCCACATTAAGTACTCACAATTCCTTCCATTATAGAATCAATATTTTCATTAGCTTACTTTAACCTATTTCTTTTTGGGTAAATACTAGGGAGCGAGACCTGTGTGTATGCCCATGATAAATTAGAATATTTGTTTAAGGGGAATTTAAATATTGAGATTCACCAACACAAGATTAAAAAAAAAAAATACAGGAGATTCTTTACAAATGCAATGTTAGGTAGTGGATACATAAAAAATTTCATGCTAACATGACTTTTTTTTGGAACATGGAGAAAACCAAACCTCTCAGGCATGTAGCTTAATTTATATGAACTTTTCAATGTTAGAAGTAGTCTTGACCCAACTCAGTCATACAAAGAAAAATCGAAGACAAATAATTAACAGAGTATATAGTTGTATATATTTGTGTTATTTACAACGTCATACATCTATAGACTGGTTCCTATCCTATCCAATTGGTAAGCTATAAAAGGATTTGATCAAGGTTGAAACTTAAGGGGAAAAGAAGATAGCATCTCTCATCTCCCAGCAATGTACAAAGCCATAATGCAATGGCAATTGGATTTGAATCTCATTCATGAATGAAATTATAGTTGGCTCATATGTACCAATTTCTAAGCTACGTTGATATGCAATGCTCATATAATTCACCCAAAACCACTCACATCAAGCCCCCTTTCCGTGGAGGATATGTTGGCATTATGATATAGGTATTGTCCTTAACAGCAACTTACTCAGATGAAATATCACAGTATAGCAGGTAAATAGCAAATAATTATAGATCATTCTTCATAGAATGAAGAAAGAGAGGTATACGTAGGTTCATCATTGACCAAGCTGTGTATACACGCAGGCTCACTGTATACAAGTCGTGTATACGTACACACGCACTTTCACAAAAGGAAAAGCGCGTATACCTTGGAAAACTAAGTTTCTGGTCCGAGGTATTTGATACATGATATTTTGATCCATGGTATTGGTCCAAGGTATTTGGTCTGAGGTATTGACCCTAGGTATTTGGTCCAAGGTATTGGTCCTAAGTGGTTTTGGTCCATGGTATTGAGAAAGGCCTAAATCTATATAAGGAGGAGAAGATCATTAGGCCAAGGTGTGCAAGTATTGAATATCTGATGAAGTGTGAGATCCAGTATGTAGGTTATGGGTTTGTGATGCTTTTCTTGATCTGAACAAAGGATGCACCTATTTGGATGATGTTGTATGATGGATCGAGATCTTAAGGTTTGGAATGTATTATCATTATGTGGTTTGATCATGGATAGACTAGATCTAAATATTGACGCATGTTTTATTCTGCAAATGTTACGATCTGGGTATGACTGAATTCTAAAATAGCTGTGAAGTTTTTAAGTTAGTATTTGCAGATCTATAGGCGGGTTCTCTTTGGTAAAATCATGTATACACGCTGGTTCAGCTCATCATAGTAGCATATACATTATGAAATATGATATCTGAATTTGCAGTTGGTTTTAGTGGTTGTTGCAGAGTTTTGGGTTATGCTCTACGTTCTGGTGACTATGCTTTGATGATAAGGCTTCAATGATTCAATTGTTGGATGATTCAGAGATTGATGATTGAGTATTCAGTGATTGTTTAATGCAATGGTTGTATTGCAATGATGATTGATTTTAAGCTTCAATGTTGTTGATGGGTCCAGTATGAAAATTGGATGAAACGTGGCCTTCAT
Organism: Pinus taeda; assembly: GCA_000404065.3. Lineage (NCBI taxonomy): Eukaryota > Viridiplantae > Streptophyta > Pinopsida > Pinales > Pinaceae > Pinus > Pinus taeda. Next base: position 319,213 of record APFE030525401.1, read on the forward strand.
ATTATGGTGTTGTGTTCCTAGAGTATCCAGTTTGAAAATTTATGAAACTTGGTCCCTGGAGGAAGAGAGAAGTTCGTAGCCTTTTGTAGGCCAGCGCCTACGTACTGGTAAACATATCGGCCAGTACAAGGGCCAAGGGGTTGGAGCTCCCTTCTAGTAGTAGCTAGAAAACGAGTGAAGGTTGCAACCTTCAACAGGTCGATGCCTATGTATTAGTAAACAGATCGGCTAGTACAAGAGTTAGAGGGTTGTAGCTCCCTTCCAGTAGAAGTTGGAGAACATGAGAATGTTGTAGCCTTCTGCAGGTGGGTGCCTGCGCACTGGTCTACACTAATACAAGATTGTAAACATGTTTTTCTTATATTAAAAAGAAGACAGCAGCAGATAGTTTTTGTCCCACATTGGATTTTCACCTTATATCTTGGTGTTCATGTGTGTTTCTTATGTGTGATGGTTTGTTCTGATATTGCTGCACATGGTTACTGTTTATATTTTTAATGAAGTATTGATGCACTGATTAAAGATCAACATATGATGAATTAACTAAATCATAAGATTGCTTGATATACGATGGTTGCCTTAAACACAGTTGCGTATACACACGAGTTACCTTCACTAAAGTAGCATATATGAATTTGAGTATGAAAAGAAAAATATTATTGATTTGACTAATACTGATTCACCCCCCCTCTCAATATTATTTCCAATGGGATATAGTGGTATAACCATTGGAATTCAAGTCCAATTCCGCTACCATTTTAACAATTTATTATTCCCATTTGAGAATTTTTAAACTTGATTCGTATAAAATTTTCATGTAGAGATAGAGCACTAGAAAAGGTTGATTATTTGTATAGAGAGATAGAGAACGAGAGAAGGCTGATTATTTTTACAGAGAAATAGAGCACTAGAAAAGATTGATTATTTGTATAGAGAGATAGAGCACTAGAAAACACAAATGTCATTTCCATGGGTTGAACAAAAAGCATGCCATTCATTCACAAGTTTCCTTTTTCTTCAGATAAAGGATTGCCATTTTCTTCTACGTGTACTATGTCACTAGTAGACTTCTCATGCAAAATAATTGAAGAGTCCTTGGTCCCATAGAAAGAAGAAGAAATATTTTCTTCTCCTTCCAATTCTTGTAGCCTCATGTCTTTTCTTATTTCTTCCTGCTAAAATTGCACCATTGCATCATATGCATACCTTGACTGTTTTCTATCACCAACCTGCAAATGTTTAGTAGGGATCTTCTTTGAACTCTCATTATTTGAATTATGTTACTTTTGTACACTTTTTTCGCCCCGATACATTGGTTAATATGGAAAAGAATGAATATGTAGCCCCTTTATCTTGTCATAGCCAATGGTCTTTATTCCTTGACTATCTTATCTATTCTTTTTTATTTCCACATTCTTTACTGAAGTTGTCATTCTCAAGCCTTCAAGGTAAATGAGAGTTGTGAAATTCCGTCTTACCTACTAGATAGGGAGGTTCCATCTACCAAATCAGCAAGTGGATGTTTTCAGCCATTGCTACAAGTTGAATTTCAAGCAGTTGTATTAGTGGGACATGGCAAAAATCCTGACCCTATTGATGGATGATGGGGCATTTTAGCTCATTATAGATACTCAATTATCTCTAGTAGAGGTTTTTTTATAACTAAATTAGAATATTATGAATGTTTCTATCCCTTTTTCTCCTCATGCGTAGATTTTTGGCATAAAGTTGTTTAATTTTTACTGCAAGGAAGTCCCTCTTCCTTTCAAAAGTAAAAACCTTACATCAGTAAATAGTTGGGGCCTTTCATCTTTTACTCAACCTTGTTGTTCTTTCTATTACCAATTTCCTATACATAAATAGCTATTACTAAATGGCATATTGTGAATTTTTATGTTTTGTCTTTACCAATACATATATTTTTGGCATATTTTGGTTTCTTCAGCACTGCAAGAAAGTCCCTTTTCCTTTCATCTCCTAAATGCTAGAATTAAAGGTGCATAGTTCGAGTTAGTCTACAATTTATAGAATGTAAAACCACAACATCCTGGATAGTGGTGAAAATTGCGTGTAGGTTGTTATATTTCTAGTTGCTCACGATAAATTAATATGGTTTTTTTCATACATAAATACATATATATCTTGTGTTATAGGCTAAAAACAAGAACCTCCCACCCGTGGTGATAAATGAAATTGCAAAGGAGTTGAAGAGTCTTGATGAATCACCTTGTGGAGGTATAAAAGTGTTGTGAATGATGATGCTATGAAACCAGCTCAAGAAAAGATAGAAAAGATAGATCAACGCCTTAGAATTCAACCTCTTCGAGGGGGAAAACTCCTTTACATTACATAAATGAACAATTCTGGGATGATTCAAATGACAAAACCTCCTTTCTATATATAGGAGTCTAAGGAGTTACAATATAACCCAGACGACCTAACAATAATAATATAAAGCCACAAAAATAACAATAGAGGGACTCTATGGGGCACAGTAATAACAATATGGGCATAATAGGGGCACAACAATATTAATAAGGGATGCAACTACAATATTAATGGGGCAATCACTAGTATTATATGGACCCAACATGCCCCTCTCCTTCAAAAAAGTGTTGTCCTCAACGCTTGAGTAGTTCTGGATGCTTCTGTATAAAATTATCATCCTCCCATGTGGAATCTTCAGCAGATAAGTT